>PVJC01005877.1:0-57135 GCA_004026665.1 Murina feae | reverse complement strand
AAGAGATCAACCAAAGGACTTTTATGCATGCATATAAGCATAACCAATGGACACAAGACACTGGGGGGTAGGGGAGGCTGGGGGAAGGTCAAAGGGGGGGAAAGGAGACATATGTACTACTCTCTGTAATATTTTAAGCAATAAAACAAAATTAAAAAAAAGAAAGACCACATGAATGAGGTGGTGGGGTTGACAGATTTGCTTCACTGCAGTTCCCCCCCCCCAACCCCTCACCCCCAGATCTCTCCAAGGTACAGATTTCTTCAACATCCCAATCAGGCTTTGGAAACACATCTCAGGATTATGAAACAAACAAGATTCTTGTGTACAGGACGGCTCAGCACAGCGCTGTCAAGTAAACCACATCCCTATCTTGCAGGCTGAGGGTGCAGCAGAAAGAGGTGACTTGAGACTCCCCACAGGCAACAGAGTTTCTCTGCTGCCAGGTCTGGGAGCCAAGAAGCAGAGACCCCTGTCAGGGAGAAACAGATCAGGGCTGGCCCAGAACTGGCCGGGTGTAAGGCCTCGCAAACTGCCCATAAGCCTGGGCTAGGAGAGAGGCCAAAGGAGGCACAATAGTATCCCTGGAAGTCAAAATATTTTCTTTTACCCAGTTGCCAACTTGCAGGGAAGGAAATTAAAGCAAAGCTGCTTACCTAATTTCAGGCAAGAATATTTTCCATATTTTTGTAGGAATCTTTTATTGATGAGACACATAAGGACCCAGGGGTAGGCAGAAAGCAACGGTGTCTGTGGACTTTTTTCTTCTATTTTATTTTTATCCTCACCCGAGGATATTTTTGCATTGATTTTTAGGGAGAGTGGAAGAGAGAGGGAGAGACAGAGAGAACCATCTATTTGAGAGAAACACATTGATTGGTTGCCTCCTGTAGGAAGCCCCAACCAGGGCCCCAGGCCAGGGAGGAGCCTGCCACCAAGGTAAGTGCCTCGACCCAAATCAAACCCAGAACCCTTCAGTTGGCAGGCCAGTGCTCTATCCACTGCGCCAAACTGGCTAGGGCATCTATGGGCCCCTTAGTACATGGTGGGCTGCACATTTTCTTCTCGTGTTTTAAGTGGTTTAAAAAAAGAAAGTCCAACTTGTAAAATTGCCCACATCTAATGCTCTCTGAGATTTGAGGCCAATAGATATGACCCAAGCTGAGTCACATCTGAGTGAAAGGGAACTGCCCATCTCTCCTCCACCCACATCAGCACACTCTCTCTTTAAAAAATCAAACTGGGCTCGTCCCAGATTAACATCAGCCCTTGAGATGATGTGGGAAAATGACCTTTGCTTTATTTGTGTGGTGTAGGAATGGTGTTCTGGTGTTTCCTTCTTCCCAACCCTCTGAAAACACTTTCCGAATTTATTTCCGCTCCAGTCAAGGAAAAACACAATAGAAATAGAGTAGCAATCTTATTGTCGTAATGACTCAGTCAAGAAAGAAAACATCCATACTGGGTTTTAAGAAATCATTTCCAACTGATACGTTGAATGTTTGAGATAGCATCCTGATCTCCCAAATCTTAGAGAGCAACGATTCCCCCCCCCCCAAATAAACCAGAAAGGCTATACTGGGATGGGATTCAAATGTATAACATTATATGGCATTGACTCTATGCATGTTTCCCAACTTTCTAACTCAAACCCTATGGTGACACAACAAAAAAGAACCACACACACCACCAGCAAGAGCTTGACCTATATCAGGGTTTTGCTGAATTCTCACAGGTGTTCCTACTAACTGCATGGTTGATAGAAATGGTTTCTAAAATGTAGTGCTGAATTCTTTAATCTCTTCCTGCCCACCCCCTTCCCTCGGAGATTCCTCAGTCTGCGCCATGTTTCCATGCCTCTGCTTCCATGTCATTCATCAGTATATTGTGCTCATTAGATTCCACATACAAGTGAGATCATGTGATCTTACAACTTATATGCATGTGTGCATTTCCCATGAACATAGATAATAGGGTGAGGAAGGACTGGGGCAAGGCAGAAACCAGGTGGTGAAGGGCAAACGGGGGGAAGTGGGGGACATCTGCAATACTCTCAACAATAAAGATAATAAAAGATGTAGCCCTGGCCAGTTTGGCTCAGTGGATAGAGGGTTGGCCTGCAGACTGAAGGGTCCCGGGTTTGATTCTGGTCAAGGGCACATGCCTGGGTTGCAGGCTCAATCCCCAGTAGGGGGCATGCAGGGGGCAGCTGATCAATGATTCTCTCATCATTGATGTTTCTCTCTCTCCCTTCTTCTCTGAAATCAATAAAATGTATTTTTTAAAAAGATAATTTAAAATGTAGTGATGAGGCCTTGGAAATGCGTAAAAATCGTCTTCCCTCTCTCCTACTCTGTTTGTCCCGTGGTTGACATATGCTCAGTCTGTCCCAGCCTGTAATCTGGGTAGCGAGCTTTCTGCTGTGTGCTGGCAGCATTTTTGGTGTCTCTCTCAGTGGCATTGGTGCATTTTCTCTTCCTGCCTTCAATTCAAGACTGCACTCTCCCTAAAAATCAATGGAAAAATATTCTTGGGTGACAGTTAATAAGACAAAAAAATTTTTAATACATAAATAAGAAAATAACCTCCTATATTTTAAATTATCATGTTGAATTTTATGATGTAGGCAACTAAATCTCATTCTCATTTATACATGTTTGAGCGTAAAGTGAATTCCACCGTGAGAATCAAAAGCATGAATCTCATGTGGAAGGCAGACCACAGAGGGCCTGCCCCCAAAGGGGGATGTTTACAAAGCTACTGCTTCAGGTAAGCAGGGATTGTTTACTTTTTATTTTAAAATAAATGACTGTGCATTTAATTCAAATGTTTCTCACTGAGCTTTTCTTGTTCAGCATTTTAAGGTCACGTGATTATATTCACTGCTGGTAAAACACACAGACATGAAAATGGAAACAAAATCACAGATAAACAAGGACACATAGGCCAAGAAGCACGTGCCTTAACCCTCAAACAAGTATTGAGAAGCTAAATTACAGGCGAGAGGCACCGGATGGTCCCACCTGCTGATAAAAATTAACACATTTCACCCAAATTCTCCTTCTTTTCCTTATCTCCAGTAATTGTCAAGCAAGTTTAGCTGCAGAGCTCAAGGATTTGCCAATTCCTTCCTTCAAACCTTTGTTCTTCTTTGCATACATTGTTGATTTTCTTCAATACAGGAGTCGGCAAAAGTTAGCTTACAGCTGTGAGTATGTGAAAGTTTATTCTTGAATTATTGTGTATTTGTTTCTATTTGTATTACAATTGTGAGAGTTTATTCCTGTATTATTGTACATTAGTTATTATATTATTCGTTTGTATTATGACTGCAAACCTACTTTTGCCCACCCACCCCTGTATTTCATCAGAAGCTCCTCGGGCCTCCCTTCTGATAAATCGTCTCTTTTCACTTAACCACAATGGGCCTTATGGACAGAGCAAAGCCAACTTTATAAACAATTTACTTTCCACTTCTTTCCACCAAATTAAACAAATGGCGCACAAGGAATGTCATTCTGCAAATAGGAAAAAGGGGCATGGCAGGTGAGCTGACTTCCCCACCTCTGCCCAGTCTGTTCATGGCAAGGTCAAAGCTGCTTTCAAGCCTAGAGCAATCCTGATTCCACCACATTCACTGCCCCCTGCCACCTACTTTCAGCTTTCTCAGTCCTGTTTGTCAATCACTGCACATCAGACTTCATTACTCATTGATCATTAGGTGTGTGTTTTTTCATCCTCACCTGAGGCTATGTTTATTGATTTTAGACCGAAAGGAGGGGAGAGGAAGAAACCTGGATGTGTGAGAGAAACATTGATAGGTTGCCTCCTGTACACGCCCCAACCTGACATTGAACTCACAACCTAGAAATGTGCCCTGACCGGGAATGAACCTTTTGATGTAGGGGACGATGTCACAACCAACTAAACCACCCAGTCAGGGCTGATGATTAGGGTTTATCTTTGTAAGTACCTATGCTAACACATATCTTACCAAACCATGCAGTCATTGTTTCTCCCTTTTCTGCAGAACGAGGTTCTCTTTCTTTTTTCTCTTAAATATAAGAATGATGATAACACCTAGTTATTGAGCCAATTGTTACCGTGTTCACAAGGGCTTTGCCTGCAAATTTAATTTTGCCTTCTCAGTACTTATACAAAGCAAGAACCATAGGACATCAGGAAACTTGGACTCAGGAGCTAATTAACTTGCTAAAGTTCCCAAGACTTCTACTTTATGCTCCAACCTTTTTTCTCCAGAGTAGCATTGCACAGTAGAAATATGGTGCAAGCTACATATATAATTTTAAATGTACAAAATGTAATCTTGGTGGCCAGATTAAAGACGGAAAAATAGACAGGTGAAGTTTATTTTAAATATATTTTGTAGCCCTAACCTGTTAGGCTCAGCGGATAGAGCATTGGCCTGTGGACTGAAGGGTCCCAGGTTCGATTCTGGTCAAGGGCATGTACCTTGGTGCAGGCACATCCCTGGCCTTGGCTCTGGTCGGGGCATGTGCAGGAGGCAACCAGTCAATGTGTCCCTCTCAGATCAATGTTTCTCTCTGGGTGTCTCTCCTCTTTCCACTCTCTCTAAAAATCAATTGAAAAATATTTTTGGGTGAGGATTATAAAAAAAAAGAAATACTTAATCTGGATTTAGGTTTCATAAAATATATAATTGAAAAAGATTTACATACTCAAGTTGTACCAAACATGTTTAAAAGTTTTCTGAACACTAAGCATAACATCTGTTTGTTTAGTAAAGTTTAAATTTAACTTCATTGTAATTACGTAACATTAAAATCAGTGTGTCACTCACATCAACCACATGTCAAGTGCTCAACGGCCACCTGGGCCAATGGCTGCCACGTTGGACAGCACAGTTCTAGGTCTAGAAATGTGTTCTTCCAGACAACTCAACTCCATGCTCCCATCTGAGCTTACGCAGTGAGCACGTCTTCTCCTTCTCCATGAGAAGGAAGAGATCATCATTGCCCATCTTCAGGGCCCAGCTCAGCTCCTCATCCTACACTAGGAACGATCAACTTACTCAAAAGGAAGTGAGCTTCTCCTCCAAACTCACAGAGCACTTTCCCTGGGCCTCTGGAAGGGCAATGATCATATTTCTCTTTGTATAATAGACTAGAAGCCAGGTACACGGATTCATGCACTGGTGTGGTGGGATCCCTCACCCTCTTCCAATCCGGGACCCCTTGGGGGATGTCAGACTGCTGGTTTCGACATGATCCCCACAGGCCAGGCCAAGGGACTCAACCAGTGCAAGAATCCATGCACTGGGCCTCTAGTATGCATATAAGATCTTTGGTTAATCTCTTTCCACCCTCCCCCTTTCCTCTAAGATTCATCAGTCCGTTCCATGTTTCCATGCCTGCGCACTGAGTGTCTGCTTCCTGGTGGTCAGTGCACATCATAGCTCCTAGTCGAATGGTCAAACAGTCAGATGGTCACTTATGTTCTTATATATATAGATGCTTCCTCTTATGCCTATCTCTTGTACTACCATCTTTGGCCTACCTCGAAACATGTAAAAAGCAGCTCTTCAAAAATATTTTTTGAATTAATCACCCAGAGTCATTTGTGAAGGAAATATTAAAAAGACAAGAGTCGCCCTAATTGGTTTGGCTCAGTGGATAGAGGGCAGCCTGGGGACTGAAGGATCCTAGGTTTGATTCCAGTCAAGGGCACATGCCCAGGTTGCAGATTTGATCCCCAGTAGGGGGTGTGCAGGAGGTAGCCAATCAATGATTCTCTCTCATCATTGATGTTTCTATCTCTTTCTCCCTCTCCGTTCCTCTCTGAAATCAATAAAAATACTTTTTTAAAAGACAATTCTTAGTAATGAACATCTTTACTCTCCACAAGAAGAACCAGAAGAAGAGGAAAACAACATCTGCTCTCAGTGGACATCAATTCCCAGAAACCAGTGGAGCGCCATCTATTAGTGTCAAAAGGGACAAGAGACAGAGATGGGCCCATTTCTCCTATCTGATGGGATTCTGTTCCATTCAGTAGCCAGTGTCTGTGTTGTAGAAACAACAGGAAGCAGCCCCAAATTTAGGGGAGCTTCGTTTACATGATGAACAGGACACGAGTGCAGAAGTGAGGGCGGGCCTCACAGGGGTGTGTGGCTCACACTTTAGATTGAACTTGGAGTGTAGCTATTTTTTTCTTAATCCTCACCAGACGATGTTTTTCCATTTATTTTTAGAGAGAGGAAGAGAGAAGGAAAGACAGACAGAAATATCGATGTGAGAGAAACACATCACTTGGTTGCCTCCTGTACACACCCCAACCAGCACCCAGGCGGGGGAGGACCCTGCAACCCAGATAAGTGCCCTTGACCAGAATCAAACCCAGGACCCTCTGGTCCACAGGCTGACACTCTATCCACTGAGCCAAACCGGCGAGGGTGGAATGAAGCTATTCAGCTAGCTCATCTAACCAAGTGGACATTGTGCCCTCAAATTTCAAACTGCAGGCTGTGGAAGATTGAAAAGTAAATGATAAAGCTAAACCAATTTCTATCTGTGTATTTCCATGATCCTTTCAAAATCCCAGTTTACTAAGAACTTTCAGAGTTCATTTCCTCTTAGGTACTTCTATGATATCATCAGAAATGACTGGCTGATGGGTTGCCTTGTGAAAGCACCCCATTTGGACAAGTTAAATGAGTAAACCTGGTTAAAAAAATATATTCACCCAGAGCCTCTGGGCATAAGGTATTATTTCCAAGAGCCCAAGCATTCTTGGCTACTTGTAAGTATTACTGGAAGGCACTCAAAACAAACACTCCATTTGCCTGATCTTCAGCAAAGAAAATATCAGCCTGTGTGAGCTAATGTGCATGTTATTTTAGAATTCGCTCCGCTGCCATTTCAGGGTAGCTGATTCCACTGTCCTCACCTCAAAGCATTTTGAACTGAGATTTGGAAGGCAGGCAAGCTGCAAGCCTTGTGACTTTTTTATTTTATTTTATTAATTTTAGAGAGGAAGAGAGAAGGAGAGAGAGAAACATCAATGATGAGAGAGAATCATCGATTAGCTGCCTTCTGCACACCCCCTACTGGGGATCAAGCCCACAACCCAGGCATGTGCCCTTAACCTGAATTGAACCCAGAACCTTTCAGTCCACAAGCCAACACTCTATCCACTGAGCCAGACCAATTAGGGCAAGCCTTGTGATTTTGGGTGTGGTTCTAGAGAAACTCCCAGATGCATAGATTTGGTCTAGTCATGCAGAAGACTTCCCCTTGACCCGCCAAGTATTTGGATCATGGGGTCATGAGAGGAGCTAGAAATATTGGTAGAAAGAGCCACGGACTATTTCATGAGGGCAAGCCAGGCAGTCAACAGGGCTTGGCAATGGAAAGGGTCCCCCAATTTTTAATACTCTGCTGCCACCATCTTGAAATTATTGGTAAGTCTTGAATAAGGGGCTCCGCATTGTCCTTTTCACTGGGCCTCCAAAATTATGGGAGAACCCTAAACACATCAGAGTGGCTTTACTGCTACCCTTGCCCCGGACATCTTTGTTTCTTATCATTTGAATATAGAGTAGTCCCCGCCCCCCAACTGTGGTTTTGCTTTCCACAGTTTCAGTTACCCACAGTCAACCACAATGGGGAATATTCAATGGGAAATTTCAGAAATCAACAATTCATTTTAAATTGCTCATCGTTCTGAGTAGCATGATAAAAATCTCACAGCATGGCCCTAGCCGGTTTGGCTCAGTGGATAGAGCATCAGCCTGTTGACTGAAGGGTCCTGGGTTCTATTCCAGTCAAGGGCACATGCCCAGGCTGTGGGCCCAACACCCAGTAGGGGGCATGCAGGAGGCAGCCAATCCAAGATTCTCTCTCATCATTGATGTTTCTATCTCTCTCCCTCTCCCTTCCTCTCAGAAATCAATAAAAATATGGATTTTTAAAAATCTCACACCATGCTACTCCATCCTACCCAGCACATGAATCATCCTTTTGTCCAGCACATTCACTTATAGATACTCCCCAACTATTAGTCATCCCTAGGTTATCAGGACTACTGTCCAGGAATCATAGAGTTTGCTTTCAAGTGACCCTTATTTTACTTAATAAAATGTCACATTTGCATCACTTTTATTACAGTATATTATTATAGTTGTCCTCTTTTACTATTAATTGTTGCTTATCTCTCACTGTGCCTAATTTTAAGTTAAACCTTATCATAGGTATGTATGGATAGGAAAAAACAGTGTATAAAGGGTTTGGTGCTATCTGTAGCTTCAGGCATTCACTGAGGTTCTCTGAACATATCCCCAGTGGATAAGGCGGAACTACGTAAATATTCTCTATTCATACTAAATTAAATTTTTATTTTTTGGCAGCTGGGTCCCTTTAAAGGGTTTGGCTGACTGAAAAGATGAAAAAGAGGATCAAAGAACGGAAGCGTGGAAAGATGACATCAGAAGGCATGGAAACTGGGTGTGGGGTATACAGCAATTCTCTGTACACTTTTTTGCAACTTTTCTGAAAATCTAAACTTACTCCAAAGTAAAAAGGCCAGCTCATCATAAATTTGCAAAGTAAAATACATGCTTTTTAAATACAACTGTAAAATAATAATTTAAAAACTCCTTGCACACCTGAAAACGAAAAAGAAACATTCTTCTGGAAAAAAATTACTGGATCAAAGAAAAATTGACACTATTGACATCTGAGGCCACACAAATCTGTTTTAGGGACTGTCCTGTGCATAGTAAGATGTTTAGCAGGTGGTCTCTACCCAGTATAAGTGGCAGCATTTCACCCCCAAGTTGTGAAAACCCAAAACATCTCCCAACCTTGCCAAATGTACCTAGGAGACAAAATTGCTCCACGTTGAAAAACACTCAATCAAACTTAATTTCAGGTAGTGCTAAGTGATAAACAAATGATGAATGAATGAATGAAACTGGATGATGGCTAGACAGTGATGGGGAGGCACCATTTTAACTTGAAGGATCACATAAGGTTATTCCAAGGAGAAGAGGCCAAGAAGCAGACATTGTTTTGTTTCTTTCTGGGGGGGGAGGGGGTTAAATATATTTTTATTAATTTCAGAGAGGAATAAAAAGGGAGAGACAGAAACATCCATGGTGAGAATCCTGGATCGCCTACCTCTTGCATGTCCCACACTGGGGATCAAGCCCGAAACCTGGGCATGTACCCCGACCGAGAATCAAACTGCGACCTCCTGATTCATAAGTCAACGCTCAACCAGTGAGCCATGCCGGCTAAGCAAGAAGCAGGCATTGTTAAGTGGGGACAGAGAGTTCCAGGCAGTGGAAACAGTAGGTGCAAAAATTGTGAGGTGGTTAGGAGCTTGGTATGCTAAAAGAGTATAAAGAGAACAGAGTGAAGTGTGATGACATGGCCAGATCATACAGCGACTTGTGACATATGTTTTAAATAGATACTTTAGTGGCTCTGTGTGAAATGGTTTGGGTAGCATGAGAAGAGGAAATTTGTTGTCTGGGTGAGAGATGATGAGGGCTGGATTAGAGTTTTAGTGGAGAAAATGGAGAGACACTGGACAGCTATGACACATGGAGCTGTAGAGCCGAGGGCCTGGCTGATAGATGGGGTGAGGACAATAAGTTCTCTTTCCCCTTTGGGTTAAGATGGGCCCAATTTCCCATATTCCTGGAAACTCACCTCTGCTTCCAAATGGGCCATGCTTGCCATATTTCTGGTTCTTCACCCACCTCTGTACCCTCATCTTCTAGGAGATTGCAACTCCATGTCCAGTGTCCTCATCTTCCCTTAGCCTCACTGCCATGCAATCACATCCACTTTGCCTCCAAACATTGCCAGCATTCTAACCTTCTTTGGAGCTAAAGCCGAACATTCTGTTTCCATGAATACAGAAACACACTGGTTATTGCCATTATGAATTCCAGGGAAGGACTGAGTGGGTTTCTCAAAATCCTCTTATGAACAAAAGATACAGGGGTCAACAATGCAAGAGAGAAGAATGACTTTCAGCTTAACAGTGCAACATAGCAACCCAAAGAGGTGTATTTAAACAGTGATTTTTCTAGTTCGTATGCTGTAGGGGATTGAATTGAGTCCCTCCACCCCCCCTCCAAAAAAAAGATATGTTCCAGTCCTAACTCCTGGCACCTGTGAGTGTGACCTTATTTGGAAATAGGGTCTCTGCAGATGGAATTACTTGAGATAATCACATTGGATTAGGGTGAGCCTTAAATCCAATGACTGGTGTCCTTATAAAAAAAAGAAGATGACACATATAAACACAGACACACAGGAAAAAAGGTCATGTGAAGCCCTAGATGGTTTGGCTCAGTGGTAGAGCATTGGCCTGCGGATTGAAGGGTCCTGGGTTCAATTCCCGCCAAGGGTACATGCGTGGGTTGTGGGCTCAATCTCCATTTGGGGGCGTGCAGGAGGCAGCCAATCCATGATTCTCTCTCATCATTGATGTTTCTATCTCTCTCTCCCTCTCCCTTCCTCTCTGAAATCAATAAAAATACTTTTTTTAAAAAAAGAAGGTCATGTGAAAATGGAGACAAAGATTGGAATAATACAGCTATTAGCCAAGGAACACCAAGGATTCCTGGGAGCCACCAGAAGCCTGGAGGAGGTGAGGAAGAGCCCTCCCCTAGAGACTGCAAAGGGAGCACAGCTCTGTTAACACCTCGATTTTGCGCTCTGCCCTCCCAAATTGAGAAGAATAAACATCTGTTGTTGTACGCCACCTGGTCTGTGGTTGTTTCGGCAGCCCTACGAAACTAATACAACGCTCAATTTGGCAATTGGGGACAAAAGAGACATGTTATCTACATGTAAATTTTCTGCAAAAAAAGCTATAGCATGGAGTATTTGCAAGATGAAGTTTAATAAGATGAAGAACTCTACCATTTGACCTTGTGAATTTGTTTGGTATTGTATGCATGTGCCCTGATGGAACTGTGTTCTTGATATTCCCTTCAGCTGTACAACCGCTCCTTGGGACTCAGGATCCTGGGTCCCTGAGCTCTCGTGCTGGGTTCTTTGCACAATGAAATTTAATGGGCACCGTCAGGGCCCTGAAGCCTGAGTACTGTGGGTGGGGGTGCTCAAAAAAAGGGTGACCAAGCCTTTGCACATTCTGACTACTCTTTCCCACAAGTCACAGCTTCCCAGAGGCCCATACCACTCCTAAAAGCCCTGGGCCTGGTCTTCTAAGAAGGTCACCCTTGCTGTGCACCTGTGTCCACCTTGGCAAAATGCCAGAGAGAACACCACAGCTTTACCCCCAAGTCTCACCTATTGGTGCTCCTTTCGGTCTTTATATCTCCTTCCTCACATCAGATAAGTGGTTCTTGTTTATATCCACTTCCATCTCCATCCAGTGATAATTTAAATGGAGATGTAAATCTCCCCAAATTATAAATGGCCCAAATCATTGCAGCTCCAATGATAGAGCACACCAGTCAGGAAAAGAAATGTGGTGCCACCTCCCAGGCAGGGAACTAGCGGGTCTTTGCTTAACTCATCCAGAAGAATAAAGACATGGATTCAAATAGATGGCAATTTTAAAACATTTTATAGCATAATATGAAAGTTCTCATTGTAGCACACACACTTCCAGTACCATTTATCTCAGTGCTTCCTCTCCCCTCATACTCTCTATTCTTTAAAGGTCAAAATTTTAAATATATTATTCCTAAATCAAAATGAAAATCATAAAAAAAATGAAACTGCCTTATGACTCAGTGATTCTACTTCTGGGTATATATCCAAACAAGCCCAAAACACGAATTCTAAAGAATATATGTACCCCTCTAGCTCTTGATGCGCTATTTGTATCAGCCAAGCTATGGAAACAGCACAAGTGCTCATCAGTAGGTGAGTGGATAAAAAGAGCTGTGATACATTGACACCATGGAATACTACTCAGCCACAAGAAAGAATGAAATCTTACCTTTTGTGATGACATGGGTTGACCTAGAGGTATTATGTTAAGTAAAATCAGACAGAGAAAGACAAATACCATATGATTTCATTTATGTGGGAACTAAAAAACAAAATAAATGAACAAAATAGAAGACACAGAGAAAAGACTGACAGTTGACAGAAGGGTAAAGGATTGGGGAACTGGATGAAAAAGGTAAATAAATTAAGAAGTACAGATTGGTAGTTACAGAATAGTCACAGGGATGTAAATGACAGCATAGGGAATATAGTCAATAATCTATATAATAAAAGCCTAAGCAACCATTATGGTGGAACGGCCAGAACCACCAATTGCTGTGATGTGCACTGACCACCAGGGGGCAGATTCTCAACACAGGAGCTTCCCCCTGGTGATCAGTGCACTCCCACAGGCGGAGCGCTGCTCAGCCAGAAGCCGGGCTCGTAGCTGTCAAGCGCAGTGGTGGTGGCAGGAGCCTCTCCCACCTCTGTGGCAGCACTAAGGAGCAGCAAGTCAGGCAGTAAGGAGCAACAAGCAGGCAGAAGGTAAGGAGTGAAGGGTTCTGACTGTGAGAGAGCACAGGCCAGGCTGAGGGACCACCCTCCAGTGCAGAAGTTTCATGCACTAGGCCTCTAGTATTGTAATAACTATGTATGGGGCCAGGTGGGTACTTGACATATCAGGGGGACCATTCCATAAAGTGCATTATTTTCTAACCACCATGCTATACATCTTAAACTAATACAGAATAATACTGAATGTAAACTGTAATTGAAAAATTATAAAATATTGAATATTATCCAAAAATATGTTGAGCAAAAGAAACCAGACAAAAAAGTTTACATACCATATGATTCCAATTATAAGAAATTCTAGAACAAGCAAAAGTAATTTATAGGGTCAGAAAGTAGGTTGTCTGGTATGCAGGGAAAAGGTACTTACTGAGAAGGGCAATGAAGGAACTCTTTGTGGTGATGGATATATTTAATATCTTGATTGTTGGGGTGGTTAAATATATATATATGTCAAATATCATCAACGTGTACAGTTAAAATAGTATATTTCATTGAATGTTAATCATAAAGTTGATATTAAGAAAAAAATAATGAAATACAATTACATATCCACCAGTATGACTAAAAGTATAAAGACTTGGACTAAGTGTTGACAAGGATATAAAGCAATTAGAACTCTTTACAATGATGGAAAACTTTTTTGGCAGCTAAGTAAACAGCCTTCCTATGACCCAACAATTCCACTCCTAGCTTTATACCCAAGAGAAATTAATATATATATATATATATATATATATATATATATATATATATATATCCATAAAAAGATTTGTACAAGAATGCTCATAGAAGCTTTATTTACAACAGCCTAACACTGGAAACTACCCAAATATCCATCAACAGGAGAATAAATAAACAAATTGTAGTGTGTTCATAAAACAGAAAACTACTGTGTAATAAAGGAACAAACCATGTTCACAACATAGAGAAATCTCCAAAGCATGTATTAAATGAAAGACTCATAAGAGTACATACAGTTTGAGCTCATTTACAGGGATTACAAAAGCAGGAATACTAACGTATGTGGATAGAAATCAGAATGGTAGTTGCCTCTGAGCAAGGGAACTAACAAGGAGAAAGCATGAATAAGTCTTTCTGGGGTAATAGAGATATTTTATATCTTCATCTGGGCAATGGGCGTGTGTGTTTCTCAAAATCAATCAAGCTGGATTGGTGTATTCATCTACATATAAATCATACCTTGACAAAGCATGAAAAAACAAAAATAAAATTTGAGGCCAGGGAGATTTGGCGGGCGGGGGGGAGGGGAGGGGGGGAGAGGGAAGGTTGGAGAGTTCTTCGGAATTAGTGTTCATTTCTACTTATTTTCTCATTTTTCTTAGAGAGTCCAAAGATGCTATTTATCAAGAATATTCTTCACAAACAACAAAATTCCTCTGAGAGTGAAGTGACATGGAGCTCTAGTCCTCCAATGGCCCAAAGGGAAAAAAAAAAACACAAAACAAAACAGGAGCCTGCTGAGATGTGGAAGCCCAAAATCTTTGAACTCACAAGAGAAGGAATTCTAAATCAGGAACCCAAACATTTTCTGTTTCCTCCCAAAAATATGCATGCAGGCAAAAGCTTCAGCAGGCAATGAGGCTACTGAAACAGCGACCTGGTCATCACAGATGTCGTAAAATGTATTCAGAACCCACTCAATGCCCACTTTAAACAATTGTAGCTCTCCCCCTTCCACCTCCCGGGGAACTCATAACAATCCATGCACTCTGTGGTCACAATTAATTTGACATTCAGGGTCCTGAGCTTGAAAGCCATGCATGTTAGAAAGTTTCTCAAATACCTTGGACGCACAGTGCCTGCCACCCAAGAAGCAGCGCATTGCCTGGGAGGCCTATTTTTACCCACATGAAATAGGAAGCCGCGGGCCCGCACAACCAGCAAGGGCTCTCCCAAACAAGGGCAAACGTCACAGTTCGGCTCATCACACCACAGCTCCGAAGAGTTGGCCCAAAAGATTTCAGATTGGAGACACCTAATTGCACACTCATTCCTCAACAGTAGCAGCCCTCTGATCAACAGGTCCTGGAATACACTTAGTTTTTTAGGAAGCATCTGCAGATGGGCAGTTCTGGTTAGAGGCTGGTAACATACGGCAGATGCAATTTAGAAATTCTCAAACTTAGATGAATTCTCCTCAGGGTTGGTTTCATAAGCATACTCCAGACTCCATGCTCAAAAGGGCTCTGAACTTGGTTGAAGGCTCAGCTGTGGCCATCATGAGCTTCTAAATCATTTTTTTAAACAGAGCCTCATTCGCATTTTTATTTTGCACTGGGCCCAGTGCTGGTTAACTCCAAATCGATCATAGACCAAAATGTTAGAGTGGAAACTATGAAACTCTTAGAAGAAAATATGGGAGTAAATTTTCATGACCTCGGGTTAGACAAAGCCTTCTTAGATACAACACCAAAAGCATAAGCAACAAAAGAAAAGTAGATAAAGTGACTTCAACAAACTTTAAAACTTCTGTGATTCAAAGACTACCATCAAGAAAGTAAACATATACCCAAATACTGGGATAAAAATATTTGTAAATCATATATCTGATAATGAACTTGTGTCGAGAATATAAATAATTCTTGCAATCTAATCTAATAAAAGAGTAATATGCAAATAAACCATCACTCCGTTACACCAAGCCATGCCCACCAGCCAATTACAGCGGCTATATGCAAATTAACCAAGCCAAGATGGTGGCCGGCAGCCACAGAGCTAGAACAAATAGGAGGCTTTCATTGCACCAGCGATGGAGTTGAAACTGCCTGCCTAGGCCAGCCAGGCCTCTGCTCAAGGCAACAATGTTTCAATTATAGAAACCACAGAGCTGAAGCAAATAGGAGACTTCGATGCCTGACTAGGCCTCTGCTCAAGGCAACAAATTTTCAATTATAGAAGATAAATAAACCTAAGAAACCTGCTTCCAGCCAGCCTTGCTGGGACGTTTGGTCAATGGGAGTTGTGGGCAGCCTGAAAACAGCCCTCAGCCCCTCACCCAGGCTGCCCAGGCACCCCACTAGGGACCTGAATCCTGAAGGAACTGTGGGCAGCCTGAAAACGGCCCTCAACCCCACACCCAGGCTGGTCACATCCCCTGAGGGGTCTCAGACTGCGAGAGGGCACAGGCCAGGCTGAGGGACTCCCCCAAGTGCACAAATTTTTGTGTACCAGGCCCCTAGTGCTATAATAAAAAGGCAAACAATCCCATTTAAAAATATGCAAGGAATCTAACAACATTTGTCCAAAGAACATATGCAGATGGTCAGTAAGTACATGAAAAGATTCTCAGTGTAATTAGCTATTAGGGAAATACAAATCAAAACCACAATGAGATACTACCTCATCCCTACCAGAGGACAGAGCACTATGATCAAAAAGACAGGTAAGAGCCCTAGCTGGTTTGGCTCAGTGGATAGAACATTGGCCTGTGGACTGAAGGGTCCCAGGTTCGATTCCAGTCGAGGGCACCTGACTGGGTTGCAGGCTCGATCCCTAGTAGGGGGTGTACAGGAGGCAGCTTATCAATAAGTCTCTCTCATCATTGATGTTTCTATCTCTCTCTCTCTCTCTCCCTCTCTCTTTCTCTCTGAAATCAATAAAAATATATTTTTAAAAAGATAATAACAAGTGTTGGCAAGAAGGTGGGATAAGTAGAGCACTCCTACACTGCCAGTGGGAATGGAAAATGATGCAGTCAGTTTGGAAAATGGTTTGGTGGTTCCTCAAAATGTTAAATAGAGTTATTATATGATTCAACAATTCCACTCCTAGGTATCTTCCCCAAGAGAAATGAAAGCATAACCACACAAAAATTTATACATTAATATTCATAGAAGCACTATTCATACTAGTCCCAAAGTGAAGACAATACAAATGTCCATCAACTGATGAACGTATGAGTAAATTGTGGTATACATAATTGAATATTATTCAGCAATAAAAAGAATGAAGTATTCATGCATGCTACAACATAAATGAAACTTGAAAACAAATGAATTAATCCAGAAAAAGATCACATAGTATGATTTCATTCATATTAAATACCCAGAATAGGCAAGTCAATAGAGGCAGAAAGTAGATTAGTGGTTGCCCTGGGCTGGAGGTTAGAATAGGGTAAGTGGGGAGTAAACAGCTAATGGGTACAGGGTTTCTTTTGGGAGTGATAAAAATGTTCTAGTTGATTGTGGTGATGATAACAACTCTGTGAATATACAAAAAGAAACTATTTAATTGTACACTGAATTTTTGTACACTTTAACTGAGTAAATTTTATGTGAATTATATCTCTACAAAGTTATGTGAATTATATGTCTATAAAGCTATTATTTTCACAATTAATGTTAAGTAATCATTACATTTTTAGCATGTTCACTGCTTTTTTCTTCCAATACTTTTTAAACATTTTTCAATATATATTTTATTGATTTCAGAGAGAAAGGAAGAGGGAGAGAGAAAGAAATATTAATGATGAGAAAGACTCATTGATCAGCTGCCTCCTGCATGACCCCTTCTGGGGATTGAGCCAGCAACCTGGGCATGTGCCCTTGATGGGAATCAAACCTGGGACCCCTCAGTACACAGGCCAACGCTCTATCCACTGAGTCAAACCCTGTGGGATCAGGCCTAAATCAGCAGTTGGACATCCCCTGAAGGGTCCCAGATTGGAGAGGGTGCAAGCTGGGCTGAGGGATCTCACACACACACACACACATACACACACACACACACACACACACACACACCAAGTGCACAAATTTCATGCACCAGGCCTCTAGCAATTTTATAAATTGCAATGCCCATTTACACACATTGCTTGCTTCCCTTGTGATGACTTGGGGCAGGGGTAGTGAGCACAGTTGTTGCATCTCCCATTCCTTAACAGCAGAAATTCAGCTAGCAGGTGACAGGATGAGGATACTTCCCTGATCTGCTGTGCAATTAGGTCCTTACTGCCTCTTCTCTTCAACTCATTATTCATACCAATCACAGAGGTGCTCCTCAATTCTTCATATATGTAGAAGTAGCTATTGCTGACAAGATGTCTTTTCTTAAATATATATTTTTTTATTTCAGAGAGGAAGGGAGAGGGAGAGAGAGATAGAAACATCAATGATGAGAGAGACTCATGGATCGGCTGCCTCCTGCACACCCCTTGGGGGTTGGGCCCGAAACTCAGGCATGTGCCCTTGACCAGGAATGAACCTGGGACCCATCTGTCCACAGGCCAACGCTCAATCCACTGGGCCAAACTGGCTAGAGCCAGATGTCTTATTCATAACACTCTGATTCTTATTAATAACACTTTGAGACAGAAGCAGTGGTTGATTTTGAACTCCACACATTGAAATCACCACTAGGCATACTATTAGCCTACACAGGGGATAGGAGCAGGAGAAGTCTGTGAGGCATGAAATGTGAGGCCAACACAAACACAGGAGCTACCTCCTAATAAGGAAAAATGATGTCTGGCCATTGTCTTGTGAGGAAAAGAAGGCTGAGTTATAGTGACCTGAAAATAAACTTAGCCAGATGTCATGCTAGGTCAAGTAGGAAACCCAAAACAATCACTGGGTTACCATGGGTGAATTCTACATCCAGAGTCAAATGAGTTCAAGGGACAAAAGAAAGGACATTTTAAGGGTATTTGATTTCTTTTGTGGGAGTGAACAAAATTTAGGTTTCCACGTATTCATTGTTCATTCACTCACTCACCTGGTCATTCAATGGATAATCTTTGTGTGCCTATTCTAGGGCAGGGACTGCTCTAGCTGCTGGTAATATACCAGTGAATGAGCCCAGTTAAGAGAGGGACACAGAACCCTAACTGGTTTGGCTCAGTGGATAGAGCATCGGCCTGCGGACTGAAGGGTCCTAGGTTTGATTTCGGTCAAGGGCATGTACCTTGGTTGTGGGCATATCCCTAGTAGTGGGTGTGCAGGAGGAGCTGGTCGATGTTTCTCTCTCATTGATGTTTCTAACTATCCCTCTCCCTTCCTCTCTGTAAAAAATCAATAAAATATAATTTTTTAAAAAGAGGGACACAGAATAAAAAAGTAAATCAATTCTAATTTCACATGATGTGAAGTGCATAAATAGCTTCCTTCCTTCCTTCCTTCCTTCCTTCCTTCCTTCCTTCCTTCCTTCCTTCCTTCCTTCCTTCTTTCCTTTCTTCCTTCCTTTCTTCCTTTCTAAAGAATCCAACCCAAAAGCTATGAAGTGGGCCTTGCAGGGTAGGTATGTACCTGCACAGGGTAGGGTAGGGGTGACGACCCAGTAGAGCATATCAGAGTGCAAATAGGGTGAGCAGGAATGCTGAGATTACTCAAGGTAGCCTGTTACTGGAGGTTAGAGTCCTAGTGGCATGGGGAAGGCATCTACATAGGTGGGAGAGGATGATAGCCTGGTATGGGCTTATGGCACCCAAAGGGGGTAAACAGGGTGTCCCTGTGCCACATGGTGGGAGTGGCAGGGAAGTGACTTGTCAAGAGATTTTGAAGTCTGAGGCAGGCCAGTATGGGATGTCAGAGCCCAAGAGAAGTGAGAAAAGCATCCATGTAGAGGTCTAGGAGCTGTTGTAACTGTGGAGATTAGTTACGTTTTGGGGTATTGATCCACTACAGTTATATTGATTGTGGGATAAGCAAGTTCCTCATTATCAGAGAAGAGAAGAAAGGGAGAAAACTAGAATTATCCATGTGATATTGGATTGGAATTAGAGATACAGGTACAACCTCATAGAAGTCAATATATAAAAATAGAGAACTAAATACATATGTAGATGTAAGTATATATAAAGGATGGGGCAAAAGTAGATTTACATTTCTTTGTATGGGAAAAATGTAGTCCTATATAATCCTATATAATAAAGAACTAATATGCAACTGGTCATCACACCCTCATGCCTTAACGGCTTGGCTGACACACTCAACACTGGGGAGGTGCAAATGAGCTCACAAGAGAGGAATGGGGTCCAGCCAGGCTGTGGCACAAGAGAGGGACAAGCCGCCCGCCCTGTGGTCACGGGTACCTGCGACTGTGGCCCAGGTGAAGCCACCCGCCCATGGCCCCCTGCAGCTGTGGCAAGCATGGGTGAAGCTGGCCCAGGCCCTGGGTGCCTGTGGCCAGCCAGAGGGAGGGAAGCCCGGGTCCTGGGTGCAAGGCGAGGCAGAAGCGGTTGGGGTGATCAGGCCAGTAGCAGAGCAGTTAGGAGCAATAAGGCAGGCAGGCAGAGGGGTTAGGGGCAATCGGGCAGGCAGGCAGGCAGGCAGGTTAGGGGCAATCAGGCAGGCAGGCAGGCAAGCAGTTAGGAGCCAGTGGTCTCAGATTGTGAGAGGCAGTCAGACATCCTCTGAGGGGTCCTGGATTAGAGAGGGTGCAGGCCAGGCTGAGGGACCCTCCCCCAAACCCCCTGTGCACAAATTACATGCATCACGCCTCTAGTAATAAATAATAATACAAGAATAAACTATGTGTTTTGTGTACTCACAACTATCAATCTACTTTTGTTCCACCCTGTATATAGATAGATATATTCCCCAAGATCTCTACACCGAAAAGGTCTAGAGACACTCAATAGCAATGAGTTCAAGATCTTAGTTTCTAAATACCACTTTATACTAAATAGAGCTTGATTTGAGTGCTGGAGCAGGAAAAGTACAAGATGATCCCAGAACATCTTGTTGATGAAAAAGCAAAGAAGTGCGCAAAAGAATGATGGAGACATACTGGAAAGATAGCGCATCTTTAGGGAGCTCCCATCGTAAGTTTGCCATATCCCTCAAACAAACATAGAGAATGCCCAGTTAAATTTGAATTTTAGATAAATAGTGAATAATTTAAGTGTGCCCATGCAATATTAACTATGTCTATGCAATATTTCAGACACACTTATACTAAAATTGATTCATTGTCTGAAATTTGAATTTAACGGAGTGCCCTCTATTAGTTCTAGCAACCTCATATCACTGCTAAATGTGGGACTCTTTGAGCTTCAAGATAAATGAGAGTAATGTGTTATGACTTATTCAATAAAATGGGAATCCATGAGTGCATAGTAACATTAATGAACAAATAGAGTAGAAAGCTTTACCCTATGGTGGAATGCCAAATAATATTTCTAGAAAGAGTGGTGGATGTGGAAAATGGTCACCTGGCAATTATTACAGGAATAATTTAACCAGGAAGCATTAGTGCATGATGAAACTAGTGGGTAGGAATTTGATGGAAAATGGGAATAGTTTTTAAATACCATTTTAATACTAAATAGAACCTTTGTGCTATCACTGCCATTTTTGTAAGTTTGAAGGAATTCTAATTAGCTGCTGGGTCCCAAAGAGGAGATGACTGAGTCAACCTAGAGATAATGAAAGTCAATGGCAGAAGGAACAGAATGGAATGAACAAAGGCTACCAGAATTTTAAATTAAAAAAACAACAAAAAATACCAAGCTTGGTCCTCTTTTGTCTAGAGCACAGGTTGGGAAATATTTTCAGTAAACAGCCAGATAGCAAATATTCTCAGATAGTAAATACTTTCAGCTTTGGCTGGGACGGTTGTGGCTCAGTGGTTGAGCACTCACCCAGGAAACAAGAGATCATAGTTTGATTCCGGGTCAGGGCACATGCCGGGGTTGCAGCCTCCATCCCCAACAGGGGATGTGCAGAGGCAGCCAGTCAATGATGTTCCTCTCTCACTGATGTTTCTGTCTCTCTCCCCCTCTCTCTCTAAAAACAATCAATTAAAATCATATTTTACAAAATATTTTCAGCTTTGTAGGTCAATCTCTGTAACAACTACCCATCTCTGCCATTGTAATGCAAAAGCAACCATCTACCATACTCACACAACTAGGCATGGCTATGCTCCAATAGACCTTTATTTGCAATAACAGGCATCCGGATCAGATATGACCCACAGGCCATAGTTTGCCAACACCTGGTTGAAGGGTCTGATCCACAGAATTTCAAACGAGCAAGAGAGAATCTGTTGGGGTCTTATATAATGGAACATAATCATGATAGTAGCAACCAATCACCTTTGTCATATACAACTGGTTCAAAGTAAGGCCCGGGTTCTGCCCACACCCAAGGGTAGTGGATTATACAAGGGTGTAACTCATTAGGGGTCATCTGAATGTGTGCTTGTCACATTGCTTTTATGCATTAAGTCACTGCCTTTTCATTTCACCTCCAGTGCCACTCTGTTGCCTATCTAGTGCCTAGTTTCAGCCCTGCACCTGACCGGTCAACACATTATTTGAGCTCAACCCTGCTTCCTGCTCACTTTCACCCTGTATTCCCAACATCTCCAAAGTGTGCATCCCTCTTCCTGTCTCCATGATCTTCTCTATGGTCAAGTCACTGATCCTCTGACTCCATGAGTCCTTCCTTTTAGTGTTCAGATGCAACATGGGTAAGATGAAATTGATGCTTTTGAAAAAAATATATTTTTTGTCAAACTATGGCTGGAAGGGTTGGGGGGAGTTAATCGATCAACAGAAGGACTTATATGCATGCATATAAGCATAATCAATGGACACAAGACATTGAAGGGTAGGGGAGGACGGGAGGAAGGTCAAGGGAAAAATTGGAAACTTATTTAACCCTCTTTGTAATACTTAAAGTAATAAAACAAAATTAAAATATATATTTTTTATCAATTTCAGAGAGGAAGAGAGAGAGAGAGAGAGAGAGAGAGAGAGAGAGAGAGAGAGAGAGAGAGAGAGAGAAACACCAGTGATGAGAGAGAATCACGGATCGGCTGTCTCTTGCATGCCTCCTACTGGATCAAGCCTGCAACCCAGGCATGTGCCCTTGAGGGGAATCAAATCCAGGACCCTTCAGTCTGAAGGCTGCTGCTCTATCCACTGAGCCCAACCAGCTAGAGCGAAACTGATGTTCTTATGCTGAATACTACCTCTGTCTGGCTTTTCTGCTCACCTCAGTGTGTGATCATTCTTCAAGTCACTCAAAGTCAAAACCAGAGTTACCTTCAATTGGATTTTGCCAGAAAGCCCATGAGTTGGAAGAGGACTCTGAACCCCAGAAAGCAATACAGCTTGGCCAATACCTTGTCTGCAGCCTCCTAAGACCCTAAGCAGAGGATATTGGTAAGCCATGCCAGGACTCCCGATTCAGGGGAATGTGAGGTAATACATCTGTGCTGTTTTAAGTCTCTGTGTTTCTGATCATTAGTTATGCAGCAATCAGAAACTAATACAGATGACCAGGAACAAGGTGTCCCAGAGGGTGGTGTTGGTTCAAATGGCACTTGGTATCCAGGTCTACTTCTGCCTGACAGTTTATGGCTATTTGTAGCAGGGGTCCTCAGACTTTTTAAGCAAGGGGTCAGACCGTTGGAGGGCCGAACTATAGTTTTTTTTAAAAAACTATGTACAAATTCCTATGCACACTGCACATATCTTATTTTGAAGTAAAAAAAAAAACAAGGTGGCAAAAACACCTGGCGGGCCGGATAAATGTCTTTGGTGGGCTGTGGGCCGTAGTTTGAGGACCCCTGATTTGTAGTCTTTGTAAGACCCAAGCCTATAAATGCCTAGATATTACTAGCTTTTTACATTTTCTTCTTATTTTTCAAAAAGTGGGTGGGAGGTAGAAAGAAACCATACCAAAATCACTTTACTTAAGCTTAAATTTAACTTTGTTATGGACAATAATACTCACTCATAGTATACCAACCCTCAGACATCATTCAAAAACCCTACCAATTTCCCCAAGCAAGACTCTTTATTGTTGAAGTTGTAGTGCCAAAGATGAAAGGTGAAATAGCCAAGGTAAGAATTGAAATGGGCATCGTATTTATTCTTCAGCTACCCTTGCCTCTCCTGAGGCATGTCAACAGTCTGAAAGCAAGCCAGCGACAGATTCCAGAGGAATTCAGACTTGTCTCTGGTTCTTGGAAAACGGAATATAATGTGCTCTGTATCATCCCCATTACTCTTGGTGCTTAACAGTACAATAATAAACAGAACATATGAGCAATTCTTTAATATATGACTGTAGAGAAGGCCAAGGCAATGGCAGAATGCAAGTTTCTATACTAGAAAAGAATGGCTGAAAACAAGGAAACCCTAGCCACTAATATATGTAAAAGCATCAATATACAGGGTGGGGCAAAAGTAGGTTACAGTTGTACGTACGAAAAGTAACACAATAATAAATAATAATAATACAAGAATGTACTCTGTGTTTTACATACTCACACCTGTATATACGCTTTTGCCCCACCCTGTATATTGACAAGTCTTATATATATGCTGAGCATTCAATCAACAGTTAAATAGACTAAAGGGCTCAAAAGAGCAATTTCCTGGGGGCAAAACCATACACTTACCTCATGAGAGTCAAGGATACATAATCCATGCATTTAAGTCATATAATTGGTTTTATAAGGGCATTTTATATGCATTAACATGGAGAATGTTCAAGGTAAAGTATAATTTTTAAAATAAAGTATAATGTGGTCCTATTTAGAGAGACAGACAGACAGGGAGACAGAGACAGAGAGAGAAAGAGAAAAATTGACTACAAAACAATTAAGTAGCTATCCACCAAAATGTGTTCTCCACTTCGTGCACATAATATAATTGCAACTAGACTCATGGCTGCCCAGGCATGCTTCAACTCCTGGTCCCCTTAACAGGTAGGCATGGCCACATCACTAACTTAGCACCCAAAGCTGTCGCTCAAGTCAGGGTGGGGGCCTTCTTCATGCTGTTTCACTCTCAGCAGATGGAATGGTGACCATAAGAGGGACTAAAAACCACATGCTGGAGATAACAAAGCCATAGTCATCCTGGGTCCCCAAATGACTGCCTCTCTGGAGCAGAGCTGCCTTCCAACCTATACTACACACCTCAAACCTTGATGTGAAGGTGAAACATCATTCCTTTAACCACTGGATTATGGGGGTCTTGTTGCATCTCAGCCAACCCTAAATTACACTATAATATAAAAGTATATCACACAATATATATGTATGTATATGCATTGAAAATGTTTGCAAAGAACCCTAGCCAGTTTGGCTGAATGGCCCAAGGGTCCTCAAACTACGGCCCACGGGCCACATGCGGCCCACTGAGGACATTTATCCGGCCAGCCGGGTGTTTTTGCCACCTTGTTTTTTTACTTCAAAATAAGATATGTGCAGTGTGCATAGGAATTTGTTCATAGTTGTTGTTTTTTTAACTATAGTCCAGCACTCCAACAGTCTGAGGGACAGTGAACTGGCCCCCTGTTTAAAAAGTTTGAGGACCCCTGGAGAGGGTCGGCCCTGGAGAGGGACAGAAGAGTCCTGGGTTCAATTCTGGTCAAGGGCATGTACCTTGATTGCAAGCTCTTCCCTGGCCCAGGCTCTGGTTGGGGCTCATGAGGAAGGCAACCAATCGATGTGTTTCTCTCACATCGATGTTTCTCTCTGTTTTTCCCTCTCTTCCACTCTCCCTAAAAATCAAAAGAAAAATATTCTCGGTTGAGGACTAACCATAAAAATAACTTTAAAAAAATAAAATGTTTGCAAAGATATTCAACCAACTGTTTACAGTAGTTATTTCTAAGAAATTAACATGGTGATGAGGGATTGGAATTATTGGGTGGATTAAAAGAGTGACACATGTGAACCCTTGGTCCAGAGCCCATCCCAAGAGCCCAGACTCAGTCATGGGAACTAGGCTTAGTCAATCAGATGCTCCTGACATTACTTTGAATCTGTAGAGATTGACTAGGGTCACAAGGCACTTACATGGTGGCAACAGTAGTGTTGAGCCTAGCAGGAATGGTGGTGTGCCCATAGATGCAGCTGCCTTACCTGACTACTCCTTGGTATAACCATGTTTGTGCTCTCAATTACCAATGGCTTGGGGTATAGAGAATAGGGTCAGATTCCTGAGGATGTTTGGTCCTCAGACTAGTTGTCAGAAAGTTCAACTGTGAGGTCCACATTTAATAGCAAAAAGTATCACTTGCCAAATGAGTCAAAAATGTGGGCAAATATGACCTGAGCTCTAAATTCAAACACTATAAAAATATTTAATAGAAATTCACATCAAATTGACCCCAAAAAATGGCTGTATCAGATTGCCCATGCAAAACTGGATGCCATTTATTTCTTTTTTTAAAAAAAATAAATTTATTTTTTTACAGAGAGGAAGGGAGAGGGATAGTTAGAAACATCAATGAGAGAGAAGCATCGATCAGCTGCCTTCTGCACACCCGCAACTGGGGATGTGCCTGCAACCAAGCTACATGCCCTTGACCGGAATTGAACGTGGGACCCTTGAGTCCACAGACCAACGCACTATCCAGTGAGCCAAACCAGCTAAGGCTGGATGCCATTTCTTAAGCTAAATCAGGATTTCTCAACTTTTGGGGTCGGATTATTTTTTTGTTGTGGGGATGGTGGCATTTGGCATATTGTAGGGTGTTTATCAGCATCCCTGGGATCCATGCACTAGATGCCAGTAGCATGCCCTCTCTTCCCCATTGTGACAACAAATAAAGTCTCCAGACATTGCCAGATGTCCTCTGGCAGGAGGGGCAAATCTTTCCCTTCCACCCAAGTTGAGAACCACTGCATTAAATGAACTAATAAAAATCACTGCTTTCGCCTAATGGGCATGACCCAGTGTCTGAGGTCAGGGTTTGATTTCCAGTCAGGGCACATTCCCCAGTTGTGAGCTTGATCCCTGTTGGCAGATGCAGGTGGCAGCTGGTTAATGACTCATCATTGATGTTTCTCTCTCCCTTTCCCATTCTCTCTGAAATCAATAAAAAATATTTTTTTAAATCACTGCTTTCCCTCTAACATGTTTTCTTTTAAAATCCCACAAAATGATCAGACCATTTGGGACAAAATTGAGCATTGGATCCACCAATTAATATGTCTGGACATGCTTTAACAACCTGTGGCTGACACAACACTGACCATTATAGTAATTAAGGAAGATTATGGAATCAGATTCAGGTCATGGCAAATGGGCCTAATAAATATGACTCTTTTCGAACAGGGTAGAACACCAACAGAAATTATAGAATGGAGAGAGACATGATTTAACTTCTACAAGTGTGCAAAAAGTTCTGCAGGAGCAAACAGCAATGTGACTACCAAAAGGAGTAGTACTTTTAGAGTACTACTGGCAGTTGCCTGGGTTGGCTGGTGGGAGGTTCACCTGTGGGAGATGGTAACCAGGCTTTGAGGGACTCACCAGGAGGTCTGGAAGTCCCATAACCCACTTGGGTTAATGTTCACAAGCTCCAGCTCTGATCACAGAGGAGGTTTTTGTCACCAACCCACCCTTTGTTTACTTATCTGGGGCCCTTTGCAGAAGAGATGGAAGCTGAGGGTAGATCAAAGGCTCAAACTACTGCCTATCTTTTTAATTCTATTTTTATTGATTTCAGAAAAGGAGGGAGAGGGAGAGACAGAAACATCAATGATGAGAGAGAATCATTGATCGGCTGCTTCCTGCATGGAATTTAGAGCTGTTGTGGGGAGGGTGGCATTCGGCATATTGTAGGGTGTTTATCAGCACCCCAGGGATCCATGCACTAGATGCTGGTAGCATGCCACCATGTAAGTGCCTTGTGATCCTAGTCAATCTCTACAGATTCAAAGTACTATCAGGAGTATCACACTGGGGATTGAGCCCACAACCTGCGCATGTGCCCTGACTGGAAATCGAACTGTGACCTCCTGGTTCATAGGTCAACACTCAACCCCTGAGCCACTCTGGCTAGGCACTTTTGTTAAATTTTTATTAAATTCATTGGTTACTAGAATCATATAGGTTTCAAATGTATAATTCTATAATACATTATCTGCTTATTACATTCTGTGTTTATAGCTCAAAGTCAAATCTCCTTCTATCATCATGTATAGGGGTGCATAAATATAGGTTACAGTTGGATTGTGACATCCTTTTGAGGTAATAAAGCTATTGTAATAATCATAACCTGCATGCCTTCTACATGGACAACTGTAAACCTCCCTTTTCCCATCCCTTTACAAGATATTTGACCCCTTTACTCTTTACTCCCTCCCTTCAATTTTCTTTTAATGATTATCTTTGCGTGTCTAAAAAAAAATGACTTAGGTGATTGAAAGTTAATGGTCTATTAAAGAACCTGTTATTTTTGTGTCAAGTAAAAATATATAGAGACAAATGTTTGCAGAGAAGAGATCAAAGAGTAAGGATTTTATAACTAGCTTAATAATTTTAATTTTTAGGAAACATTGAAATAAAAATCATAACAATAATAGGGACCTGGGAAGGTTTAGAACCTATATTTGTATTTATTTGTACAATAACTGAGCCAAATAAAAATGGAATACATCATAGCACACTACATGACTAAATGTCTCAAACAAGAACAAAGAAAAGAGGCAGTGAATTCAGCCATCAAGTGACACGGGAGAATATAAACACATACCCCTGTCCCTTAGTAATTGGTACCTGTGGTGGATCCACATTGCCTCCTCAACAAAGAATCTCCAACTCCTGCCCCCTGCTTGCCTTCTCTTGCAGGCAAAAACTTGCCTCTCACTAAGGGAAAAAATTCCAGATACTCACACTTACTTCCCCAGACTCCTTGATAGTGTAAATATGGGCATATGACCCAATGCTGACAAATGAGACACAGGAGGAAGTCTACAGGGAACTTTTAGGAAGGGCTTGCTTTAAAATTAACAAAGGTCTAAATACCCTTTTATTCACCAAGTGTGTCCTGAGAGGCCTATGTGGCAAGGAACTAATGACTTATGGCCAACTGCCAGTGAAAAGCAGGCTCTCAGTCAAACATTCCTTGAAGAATTGAACTCTGCCAACAACCAGGGTGAGCTTGGAAATGCATCCTTCCACAGTCGAGCCTTTGGATAAGGCACTGATTCAGGCTGGAATCCTGGCTGCAGTCTCATAAATGACCCTGAAGTAGAAGATCAGCTAAGCTGCTTCTGGACTCCTGACCCACAAAAACTGTGGGATAATAAATATGTATTGTTTTAAGGCACTGAGTTAGTGGTAATTTGTTAGATAGTAATACAGAACTAAGACAATGCCTGTGTGAGAGAAAAAATGTTCTTACTGCCTAAGCAACTTTCATTTGTGTATTCTGTTACATGCAGCTGAAAGCAGCCTGGCTGATACAGAGAGAGATTTCTTGTGCAGATCCTGTCTTTTTGTACTTGTAATATTTCATTAGCATAATACTAAGCAACTGGTTAATATTAGATTGATTACATCTGCTATTATAAAATTGGAAATAAAAGCTGTGATAATTTTATGTTCAAATGAAGGATCAAGATTCACAAAATTATCATGGGCTCTTCATTAGCATTGACATTTGAGAATGACTCATTTGGTTAAGTGCATTCTGAGTATCTTGTACTAGCAAAAATATTATTATACTTACTAGTACCATTTTTACAGAATTCTTACACAAACAGACTTCTTCCACATTTGTGTTTTTTTTTTAATCAAAGCACAGAATTGTACCCAAGTCCAGTGCAGGGGGTGCCAGGATCAAAAAACTATGAGGCCCAATTCAAGACCTGTCTGTATTCTCCCTGCCTCAAGGTCTTAGGTTACTCATTTCACCTCTCTGAAGTGTAGTTGCATCATAACCAAAGTGGGATGACATTCATCTCACTGAGTAAATGGTGAAAAGTAAAACAAAGTCTGCTTATATTGAAGCATTTTGGGGGGAGGAGAAATTATATAAAGGATAATACACTATCCCAGTTCTCAGAGGATATTTTGTTTTTGTTGAAATAAAATTATACACACATAGGAAATGTGAGCCCAATCATTCCTGGCCATATTTTAAATCCATTTGGTAAAGGAGTGTTTTCTGGAAGCCTTTTAAAATCAACATACTTAGCTGCATTTGCTCAGGGTCTCTAACAACTACAGATAAAAATTTGAAGAATCAAGGACATCCATCAACTGAGTTAAATCTAGGAAAGCACTTGTCCATTTCTCTGTCCCAGTAACTAAAATAACATCCTGGAATGAGAATTTTGTGTTGTAATCTTTTCTGGCTGTGTCTGCAGAATGCCAAAACAAGTGCAAGCTAAAACATTCAAGCAAAGCTGGTACGTGGCCCTTTAGTTGTTTTATTGACTTCATTCTTCTTCCCCTAATGCATCGATTCAAGCTCGCTTTTGTGTGTAGAGCTAACTTTGGTGCTTATAGTTGCATTTGGGGTCATTCATCTTTAGTCAGTCATGCGTTTGATCTGAAGATATTTGTGAAGTTTACATTTATGAAAATGTTTTCTCAACTTCATCAAGCAGAGTTTTTCTTCCTTCTAAACACATCATAGGACTCTCTTTTTCTACTAATTCGGTCATCTTCAAAATAATAGTCCTGTGACTCTCCACTGTTTTCCTTTCTTAAACAAAATGGCATCTCCGCATTCTCCTTCTCAGTGTCCCTCCAAAAGCCTCCAAGATTCACAGGTCCTCTGAAATTTTTTCCAGTAATTCCTCTCCAGAGAGCAAGGGTTTCTCTGCTTTTAGGTGTGTATAAAATGACCTGTTTTAAGCCCTAGCTGGTTTGGCTAAGTGGATATAGAGCGGCAGCCTGAAGACTGAAGAGCACGAGTTCGATTCTGGTCAAAGGCACATGCCCGGGTTGTGAGCTCAATCCCCAGTAGGGGGCGTGAAGGAGGCAGCTGATCAATGATTCTCTCTCATGATTGATGTTTCTCTCTTGCTCTCCCTTCCTCTCTGAAACCAATAAACATATATTGTATAAAAATAAAATGCCCTGTTTTCCCGTATCTCCTTGCTACCCTAGATTCCAGGTTCCCTGGCCTCTGGTACCCAGTGCTAATGTTCTCATTTTTATTCATCTATCTCATTCTTCCTGCCTGAAGGGACTCTGATCCCAGCCTCCCCCAGGCATTGCTGGATGCAAATGGAAGGAGAAGAAGCTGTGAGGGGTTCCGTTCCTGGACACAGGCCATCTTTACATTCTGAGGCATCTGGCTTTGCCAAGCGTGACTTCAGCTGGAAACAATCTTGAAGCGAGAAGGCTTACTGAGCTGTATTCTGCCGTTTTGTGTTTTTGTGTGTGTGTGTGTGTGTGTGTGTGTGTGTGTGTGTGTGTGTGTGTGTGTGCCAGCTTTCTTCTCAAAGACTGATTCAGACCTAGGTTGTTGTGGGTTGTTCTGTTTATTTGTTTAGTTTTCTCACTGGAAGAGTAACACAATTTTCCAGTAAAATTTTTATTTATCATAGGAGGATATCTGAAGAAGGGAGAAAACTGCCTTGTCATATATAAAAATTTCCCTGTATGCAATTTTATAAAATGAAAGAACTTAAAAGGGCATTAAAGGTCACCTGGTCCAGACCTGGAGAGTATTATGCTAAGCAAAATAAGCCAGTCAGAGAAAGGTAAGTATCACATGGTCTCCTTCATATGTGGAATCTAATGAACAAAATAAAATGATGAACAAAATAGATCAGGAGACACAGAAGCATGGAACAGACTTGTTGAATCTCAGAGAGAAAGCGGAGGTGGGGGATGGGTGGGAGGAGATCAACCAAAGAACTTGTATGCATATATGTACAACCCATGGACACAGACAATAGGGTGGTGAATTCCTGGGGTGGGGAATGGGGGGGAAGGCTAGAAGGGGTCAATGGGGGAGGAGGACGTATGTAATACTTTCAACAATAAAGTTTTTTTAAGTCATCTGGTCCACCTTTTCCTCTTTTTATTCAAATAATAATATTTATTAGGCCCTCTCTTTTTTGGAAGGTATTTCCTAAGATGCTCCATCATCATCATTGTCGTCTATTGGCCGCAGCTGTGGGGACTCCTTCACTCTGTGCCCCCAACTACCACCTAACTGACTAGCCTACTACACTCTACCTCCCTAAGAATAAAATATATTTTCCCAAGCACATTTTTCAAAACTGTCCACTAAATTCCACAAGTTAAGATTCAGAAGCAAAGAGAAACTTTTTTCTTAAATGAAACTCACAAGAATAGCTAGCAAGAAACAGCAGACAGCGCAAGTGTTGGCAAGGTTGTGAAACTCGAAGATCCAATAGAGGAGGGAATCAGAAACCTTTTTCAGCTTTGAAGGCCATACAGTCTCATTCGCAACTACTTCACTCTGCCTTTGCCACATGAAAACAGAAACAGGCAACACATCCAAAATGATCAAGATTGCATGTTACAGAAACAGGCCTTCGGGCGTAGTTCACAGATTCTGGATCTAATGTATTATCAGTGATTATGTACATTTGTACAAGCAGCTGGAGAACTAAGGCAGAACACACACACACACACACACACACACACACACACTAAGCCTTAGCTTATATACACACATGGCATATACACACATGGCAGTAAAAAAAACAGAAATAAGTCAAATACATGGCCATTAATAGTAAAACTGATAAATAGTGATATATTAATATAATGTAAGACTTCAGAGCAAAGAAAATGAATGAATTCCAAGTAAATGTGACAACCTGGAAGATCTCACAAAAACAGTGTTATAAACCCAGACACAAAGTAATATTTAATCTGTGATTACGTTTATATAAAGTGCAAAACTAATCTATGTGATTAGAAGTTGGGGAAGTGTATAGTTTTGGTGGCAGAAACCCCTTCATATGCCTAAAAGAGGGCATATGAAGGGGATTCTGGGGTTCTATTTCTGGTGATGCTCTGTGTCTTGATCAGGTCCTGGTTACATGGATGTGCCAACTTTATGAAAATGGGGCCAGGTGGGCATTATGACATATACACCTTTCTGAATGTACTTTTTATATCAATAACATATTTACAATGATAACCTGTCAAAACTTCTTTAATAAATCACACGTTTCCAATCTCACTTCCTCGCTCCGCGGAGTCGCTGAGTCTGGCTTTTGTGTGCGGGCAGCTGGTCACCGGCTTCCTATTGGCTCCCTTTTGCCTGGTTCTTCTAGGTCTCTTCCAAGCCCGCAGGTGCCTGTTTCCTAGTTTCATCTTCCTCGCTCTTTTCCTCTCTCCTGCCTTCGCAGCTCAGCATGCAGAAAAAAGACGTCTCCACACATAATTTCCTGCCTGCCTTCCAGCATTTCGCCACGCAGGCCATCCATGTGGGCCAGGAACCAGAGCAATGGAACTCTCATGCAGTAGTGGGCCCCATCTCCATGTCCACCACGTTCAACAGGGGGCTCCCGGCAAGCACTCGGGTTTTGAATATAGCCGTTCTGGAAACCCCACCAGGAATTGCTTGGAAAAAGCAGTGGCAGCATTGGATGGGGCTAAGTATAGTTTGGCCTTTGCTTCAGGTTTAGCAGTCACTATGACTATTACCCATCTCTTAAAATCAGGAGACCAAATTATTTGTATGGATGATGTTTATGGAGGTACAAACAGGTACTTCAGGCAGGTTGCATCTGAATTTGGATTAAAGATTTCGTTGATTGTTCCAAAATTAAATTACTGGAGGAGGCCATTACACCAGAAACCAAGCCTGTTTGGATTGAAACCCCCACAAACCCTCGCTTGAAGATGATTGACATTGAAGCCTGTGCACATACTGTCCATAAACATGGAGACATTATTCTGGTCATGGATAACACTTTTATGTCGGCATATTTTCAGCGACCTTTGGCTCTGGGAGCTGATATTTGTATGTATTGAGCAACAAAATATATGAATGGCCATAGCGATGTTGTAATGGGCTTAGTGTCTGTTAATTCTGAGAGTCTCCATGATAAGCTCCGATTCCCACAGAATTCAATTGGAGCAGTCCCCTCTCCTTTTGACTGTTACCTCTGCAATCAAGGTGTGAAGACACTACAAGTCCGAATGCAGAAGCATTTTGAAAATGGAATGGCAGTTGCTCAGTTTCTAGAGTCACATCCTCTGGTGGAAAAGGTTATTTATCCTGGGCTGCCCTCTCATGCTCGGCATGAGCTGGCAAAGCGTCAGTGCACAGGCTGCCCTTTTATATTAAGGGTGCTCTTCAGCATGCTGAGGCTTTCCTCCAGAACCTAAAGTTATTTACCCTGGCTGAGAGCTTGGGAAGATATGAGAGTCTTGCTGAGCTTCTGGCAATTATGATCCATGCATCAGTGCCTAAGAGCCACAGAGATGCCCTTGGAATTAGTGACACACTGATTCGACTCTCTGTGGGCTTAGAGGATAAAGAAGACCTAATGGAAGATTTAGATCAAGCTTTGAAGAAAGCACACCATCCAAATGCACATTGAACCTAGCATACCAGAACGGCTATTAAAAGTTGCTTCCTGAGACATCAAATATTCTGAATAATCGAATGGACCATTAATGAACTTTTATAGATTTTTCAAGTGAAAACTTTAAGGTACCTCATTACCTTTCACACAACTGTAATCTTCTAGGCATCATCCCTGTTTTCCACAGTTTCCTCTTTCCCTTATTGTCATTGACAGGTCAAGTCTGTTAATATCTTTATGTTAATTTTGGCATACATTTGCCTTTGAAGGAGGTGAAATTTGTGTTGCTTTTTGGGATTATTATATTTCATAGCTTGAGAATTATATTGATCATGTTTACAATATAGTGATAATTCACTTTTGATGTTTTCTGAAGAACTTAAATTATTAAATGAATGTTTTAAAATAAAAAAAAAAATCTCACTTCCTCACTGAACCTTTCCTTCTGGCCCTGGGACAGAATTAATTACTTCCTCCTCTGAGTTCCCATGATACCCTGCACATCCATCTACTAAGTGTACTAATTCATGATTATTTATATCTTCTTGCTATAGCTAGACTGTTTGCTGTTTGCACATAGGGAACGCATTTTAATTACCTTTGTGCACTCAAAGATTAACACACTGAATGATCCAAAATAAACTAGAAATAAATGCCATTGAAGAGCTCAAGCAAGCACTTTGGGTGTTCGTGAGACAATTCCACCATAAATCGGTTACTCTCTAGCCCTTGCCAAAAACTTATTGAAGTCATTTTATAATCCAAAGAGAGAGTCCCAGAGTCTTGATGGAAATGTCAACCATCTCTCTCTTTGGATCTTCACAGACTCAACCCTTTATTTTGTAGATCCCAAGCAAGGACAATACCCAGATCATATTTGTTCAGGTCCTCAAAGAAATGCCTTTAATTTCACAAGACCTGATGTTATACCCTCTGTTTCTTTTTGGTAAAGTGTTGGGAGATATCCATTTTTATACACATGCATACAAAATCTGTGTCTTTTACAAAACCAAAGTTGAAAATGTATCTATTTTATTACACAATGGCCCATATATACTAGTAAAGTCTTGCAAGATATATTTTTCTTTGAATTCAGTGGCAGAAAAGAAAGGTGACATTTGCTGATGAACTTACACATTAAAAATTGCTTTTGGGAAACCAAGAACTATCTTCTTTTTAATTTGTCAGAAAATTCCATACTCAATAAAATTATCAACCAGAATGATTAAGTCACTTCAGAACCATGGTGATAATTATGCTTCTGCTCCTTTTATTTTATTTCCATTCTACTTTTATGTGGAATTACTCTTTTTTATTGTATTGAATTTGGAAAGCAGGTAGGCTATGAATATATCTTAACTAATAAAAGCGTAATATTGAAATTAACCCTTTCTCCGAGATGGGGTAAGCCACGCCCACCAGCCAATCAGAGCTGCTGTATGCAAATTAGCCCAGCCAAGATGGCAGAGGCCGCAGCCCCGGTGTGCAGCTTCTCCGGGGCTGCAGAATCCGCCATCTTGGGAGCCTTCGTCCTGGGAAGGCATCTGGTGCCTTGGGCCTGCGGATGCCTTCCCAGGCAGGAGCCTGGGGGGAGGGGGCTGTGGGGACCAAGCGGCGGCCCCTGAGGCCCCTGCCCGGGAGGCCATGGGGCGGCCAGCGCCACCCCACCATCAGCTTCCCAGGCGGGTGGCCCGGAGGGTCAGTGGGAGCTGTGACCGGCCTGAAAACTGCCCTCAGCCTCTCACCCAGGCTTGCCCCACCCCCTGGGGTGAGGGTCTCCACTGGGGAGCTTGGCCAGCTTGCAAACAGACATTGGCCCCTCACCCAGGCTGGCCAGGCACACCAGCAGGTGGACATCCCCAGAGGGGTCCCAGACTAGGAGAGGGCACAGGCCGGGCTGAGGGAAACCCCCCCCCAGTGCACAAATTTTTGTGCACCGGGCCCTATATATATATATATATCTATATATATATAAAATCAGGGTTTCTCGGTCTCAGTACTATTTACATTTTAGGCTAAATAATTAATTGTGCATTGTAGGATGTTAAGCAGCATCCCTGACTTCTACTCCTGACAATAGCATCCACCGCAGCTGTGACAACCAAAAATGTCTCCTGACATTATCAATGTCCCATGTTGGGCAAAATCACACCCAGTTAAGATTCACTTCTTTAAGTTGGGGGGTGCGTGAAGAGAATGGACAATAATCGTACACCTATGGATGAGGACAGTGGGGAGGCAAGGACAGAAGGTGGGGTGGGAACTGGGAGGAGGGGAGCCATGGGGGGAAAAAGAGGAACAACTGTAATAATCTGAACAATAAAGATTTAAAAAAATGTAAAAAAAAAAAAAGAATCACTTTTTAAAATCCTATATAATAAAAGGCTAATATGCAAATCAACCAAACAGCAGAACGACGGTGGCTGTTATACGCACTGATCACCAAGGGACAGACGCTCAACACAGGAGCTGGCCCCTGGTGGTCAGTGTGCTCCCACAGGGGGAGAGCCACTCAGCCACAAGCCAGGCTCACGGCTGGTGAGAGCAGCAGTGGTGGCAGGAGCCTCTCCCACCTCCACGGCAGTCAGACATCCCCCGAGAGCTCCTAGACTGTGAGAGTGTGCAATGCAGGCTGAGGGACCACCTCCCCCCACACACCGCACCAGCCCCCAAGTGCACGAATCTAGTATATAAATAAATATTCTAAACCTCTTTTAAGTTCTTGTATCTAAACGTAGTCACCAAGTAGCTATTAAATAAGATGTAACTCAAAGGACTGATTAAAACCAACTACATCTTTCACCCTGTTGAGTGGTACATAAGTAGGTCTTCATCCAAATGAGGAAAACACATTGACACCCATTGGCCTACTTAGGAGACACAGGCTAAGGAAAGACTCAGTAAAGACCAATGAGTGGAAAATGTTGGATTCATATCTTTCCTGGAGTGAAACACAGGGAAAAATGAATGGAAGTGGTTAACAGCCACACTGTTATGAAGGTATTTCCGATGCCACACTGGGAAACTCCTATGGGAAAAGTAAACCCAAAAGTCAGCTGGTGCTTCTTTTATGCGTCTCCCTAGCCCTGCTAAATGAAGGCATCTGGAAGAAAGTTAGATTTTTTTCTCAAAGTAGAAAATGACTGAGAGGTCTGGACGGCTTTTATTCAACAAACATCAAAGCTCCCTGGAAATTTTCCCCTCAAAGAGCAACATATGAGGGAAGGAGTAACGGAAGTGACAAGCCACCCAATACTACTACTACTCACCAGTATAATGCATTTTGCTTCCACCTACCACCTCGCATTTGCCTCTCCGAGGTAGCCTGGACAATATAGGTTGAATCACCCTCATTTTATACTCAGGTAAGTCAAACATGTAAGTGGCACAGAGTCATAAACTGGAGAACATAGAAGAGCTTGAGTGGAAATGACCTTAATTGTCGGCAGCCTACAAAACCCCAATCCAATGCCTCTTCCTCCTGTAATTCTCCCCTGACTTGCCCCAGCCCTTAGTTGGAAGTATCTGGTTCCTCTCTTTAGCCCGAGTCTTTCACTCTTTGATTCTTGTTGTCTCTGTGTTGACTTTTTCTCCCTCCTCCAGCACAATGTGGCTTAATCGTCTTTGCTTCTCCACTGTTTTCACTATGCACAGAGCCTTGCAGGAATCAAAAATATTTGTTTAATTGAACCTATCTATTAATATACTCCTGTGAATTCCTATGGGTTATTCGGGAGTGAAAGTTGAGTATTAAAAACCGCATCCTTAAGGGGAAAGGATTTCTTATCTGGAGGTTTGTGACCCAGTGATCCTTTCTCTGTAAAAGCCCACAAATGTTTATGCTCAGGGAGAGGGAGCTGAGGCCTGCTCTGTGCCCGTCACCCCCCTCATCGCCTATGCTCTCCACAAAGTCACCTTCAGGTGGCAATGTGGGGTGTACATGGCAACACTGATTTAAGCAGTTACTAAAAGGCACACTTTATCTGGAGGCTTGTCCTAGCTGGTTTAGCTCATTGGATAGAGCATCAGTTTGCAGATTGAAGGGTCCTGGGTTCAATTCCTGGACGGGGCACATGCCCAGGTGTGGGCTCAGTCCCCAGTAGATGGTGTGCAGGAGGCAGCTGATCAATGATTTGCTCATCATTGATGTTTCTATCTCTCTCTCTCCCTCTCCTTCCTCTCTGAAATCAATAAAAATCTTTTTAAAAAAATAAAGGTCTGAATGATTCCACATATTGCTGTACATGGCTTTAAAACTAATGATATCTGTTCAGTTGACAGGAACATTTATCTCTTGGGCCTCTGTTTTTATGTCATGTAAATTTGCATTTGTGTCTTTTAAAAACAGAGCGTAATTATTTCCAATGTATACTTTCATTTACATGACTTCTCAATCTTTCAGAGTATGCATGAGTTAAGGATGTTCATCCCCATTTGTAGGTGAGACACAGGTTCACAAAGGTTGAGGACCTTCCTAAAGTCATTCAGACACTTAATGACAGACCAGGCCATCTGATTCCCAGTCCAGGACAGTGTTTCAAATGGGGGCAGTAGTGCCCTTTAGGGGACATACGACAATGTCTGGAGACAGTTTGGGTTGCCACAACTAATATGCGAGGGAGAAGTGCCACTGGCATCTAAATGGTAGAGGGCAGGGATGCTGTGAAAGACCCTACAATGCCCAGCAGCACCACAGTATGAACTTATCTGGCCCTGAGTTGGTCTAGATCTGAGAGAGAGAGAGAGAGAGAGAGAGAGAGAGAGAGAGAGAGAGAGAGAGAGAGAGACTGAGAGACTGACTCATAATCTGGCTGCTGCAAGGACATCTGAACCATCTAAGGCACCTGAACCACAATGCATTATATATCATGGGATACCCAAAATCATGCAATCAAGCTCTCTGGTGTGTCTTCTTATAAGGACACTAACCCCAAAAATCCAGAGTTAAGTCTTGAGGTTGCCCCCCAGCCAATGTTGGCCACCATATATGAACCAGGGAGTGTGGAATGAATAGGAGTATTAATTAATAATTTGCTAAAAGGTCCTCAGGTGAAATTCTTTTGCTCTATGATAGTGGTCATAGGTTAGAAATATTTCTCTCCCAAGAGCAGCTATACAGGTGTCATTAGACAAATCTCCATGATTTAAAAGTTACTTCCCCCAAAGAACAAAGTAGGTGGGATCTCCATACCAGATATCAAGCTATATTACAAAGCCAGTGTACTCAAAACTGCCTGGTACTGGCACAGGAACAGACATATAGATCAATGGAATAGAATAGAGAACCCAGAAATAGACCCAAACCGCTATGCTCAATTAATATTTGACAAAGGAGGCAAAAACATACAATGGAGTCAAGACAGTCTCTTCAATAAATGGTGTTGAAAAAATTGGACAGATATATGCAAAAAAATGAAACTAGACCACCAACTTACACCATACGCAAAAATAAACTCAAAATGGATAAAGGACTTAAATGTAAGACAGGAAACCATAAAAATACTAGAGGAATTCAAAGGCAACAAAATCTCAGACATATGCCGAAACAATTTCTTCATTGATACAGCTCCTAGGGCACTGGAAACTAAAGAGAAGATAAACAAATGGGACTACATGAAAATAAAAAGCTTCTTCACAGCAAAAGAAACCATCAACAAAACAACAAGAAAGCCCACTGTATGGGAGAACATATTTGCCAGTGTTAGCACTGATAAAGATTTAATCTCCAACATTTATAGGGAACTCATACAACTTAACAAAAGGAAGATAAACAATCCAATCAAAAAATAGGCAAAGGACCTAAATAGACCCTTTTTGAAAGAGGACACACAGAAAGCCAAGAGACATATGAAAACATGCTCAAAGTCACTCATCATCTGAGAGATGCAAATCAAAACAACAATGAGGTACCATCTCACACCTGTCAGAATGGCTATCATCAACAAATCAACAAACGACAAGTGCTGGAAAGGATGCGGAGAAAAAGGAACTCTCCTGCACTGCTGGTAGGAATGCAGACTGGTGCAGCCACTATGGAGGGCAGTATGGAGTTTCCTCAAAAAATTAAAAATGGAACTTCCATTTGACCCTGCGATCCCACTTCTGGGAATATATCCCAAGAAACCAGAAACACCAATCAGAAAGGATATATGCACCCCTATGTTCATAGCAGCACAATTTACCATAGCTAAGATTTGGAAACAGCCTAAGTGCCCATCAGCAGATGAATGGATTAGAAAACTGTGGTACATCTACGCAATGGAATACTATGCTGCTGTAAAAAGAAGGAATTCTTAATCATTTGCAGCAACATGGATGGAACTGGAGAGCATTATGCTAAGTGAAATAAGCCAGTCAATGAAAGAAAAATACCACATGATCTCACTTATTTATGGATAATAAAGACCATTATAAATTGATGAACATAAACAGATACAGAGGCAGAACAGCAGTGAACAGACTGTCAACCTACAGCAGGAAGGCTGGGGAGGGTTGGGGGGAGTTAAGAGATCAACTGAAGGACTTGTATGCATGCATATAAGCATAATCAATGGACACAAGACACTGGGGGATTGGGGAGGAGGGGGGAAGGTCAAGGGGAAAAAATGGAGACTTATTTAACACTCTTTGTAATACTTTAAGCAATAAAACAAAATTTTTTAAAAAGTTACTTCCCCTGTGCTTCTAGCATGGAAACTACCTTGAAGCACTACTTCAAGCTTCTAAGCATCACTACCTCTTCATGTTTTTCTCATTTTTCACTTTTCTTCCATCTTAAAATATTTGGCATCATTTATTTTTTGCCTTATGTTTAAATAAGACCCTTTATTTTAAATTAGTGCCCCGGTGCATGGATTCATGCACATTGAAGGAAGTTAATTAGAAGGTGGCTGGCAGGGTGGGACTGGGCAAGACGGGCTGAACACACCCTGTAGCCAACCTCCCTCGGTCCTTCCCCAGCCGGCTGTACCTGGGGTGGTGCCGTGGCTCAAAGGGCATCTTCGGAGTGAGTGGGGTCCCTCAGCAGGTAGGGTCCCTTGGCTTGGCCTGCAGGGATTGGGCCAAAACTGGTTCTCTGACATCCCCCAAGGGGTCCTGGATTACAACAGGGCAGTTCTCGAGGGACGCACCCCATAATTGGGCTCCCTCCTCTCTGGTTCCAGGTTGTGTCACCCAAAAACCGCTGCTGCCAAGTCACTGCAACTCAGCAGCTCCTGCATTGAGCATCTGCCCCCTGGTGGTCAGTGTACATCATACCCACCAGCAGGTCAGGTGGTCGCTTAGCTCTGTGTGTGTGTGTGTGTGTGTGTGTGTGTTATAACCAATAAGACCTAATAGTATTGCCAATGTGCTTTTAGGATCACAAAATACCTTTCTTTTCTAGTCCTGGAATAAACTTCTATAAGGAACTAGTCCAACTGTTCTAGACAGACAAGAAAGCAGGCCTCAGGAGAAGTAACTGGCTTAATCAAGTGGCAAAGCTAGAGCTGAGACAAAGACATCCATGCTACCCACTCTCTACCCATCCACTGCTTCTCTCAAAGGACCACCATTCCTGTCTTTAGGGAAGAAAAAGCAAGGTTTTCACAGAATCCACCTATTCCATATAAAAGTTACCACACAAACTCTAGACATCCCTCCCTTTTTTCCTAATTCTTTTTTATAAGCATGGATGCATTTCATGGCTCCCCATTCTTGTGTCTATTCAATTTATCAAAGACTGAGATCATGCTCATTGAGTGTTAGAACTATTCTAGCTGCTTTAAATATTAATTTATTTAATATACATTTGCCATGGCTGTAGCTGCAAATATTACTTAGATCAAAAAGCAAAGCATACTTTCTGCTGGATTGTGAAACACCCAGTAGTATGTTTATGAAGGTATTTTTAATTCCTTCATGTATTTAATTATGAGAATAATAAAGTTAGGGGAATGTAGTCTCTCTTCTGCATGTGCACGTGGAGAAAATGAGAGAGTGCAAGTTCTCTGGTGTGTCTTCTTATAAGGACAGTAATCCTATTGGATCAGATCCCGCCCTTATGACCTCATTTAACCTTAATTATTCCCTTACTCCAAATACAGGCACACTGTGAGTCGGGACTTCAACATGAAATTGAGGGAGACACATACATTCAGCCCGTAAGAAGCTCCTCACAGGCTTATGTCATCTGAACCAAGTAAAGAAAAGAAAATTTGAGATTTTGGTACCTAGGACCAAGAAGAGTTGGGGTAGAAAAGGGGAGAGCCTGCCCTAGCCAGTTTAGCTCAGTGGATAGAGCATCAACCTGCAGATTCAAGGGTTCCCAGTTAGATTTCTGTCATGGACACATGCCGGGGTTTCAGGCTTGATTTCCAGTAGGGGGCCTGCAAGACGCAGCCAATCAATGATTCTCATCATTGATGTTTCTATCTCTCACTCTTCCTTCCTCTTTGAAATCAATACAAATATATTTTTAAAAATAAGAGAGCCTGAGGGTTCTAAGAGTGTGTTTGGGCCCACTATATAGCTTATATCCAGATGGTATAATAACTTCTTGGAATTTTATCTCAGATCCTATACAGAATCCCAGTTTTGTGTTTTTTGTGGCACCTCAGAATCACTTGATTTCCAAGTTGGGAGTGACTTCTATTTTCAGATGCAAACACTGAGGCCCCACAAAGCTAAGCGGCCTGCTGAGCTTAGCAGGTAGACTGTGCACACTCTCAATTCCCCCTGATGTTTTCCTGCCGGGTGATAACTGTTCATTAATTTATTATCTTAAAAAATCAGGATACACGTTTAAAAAATGTAGTGTTGTTTTAAGAAATGTTCTAGTCAGGAATTCGAAGTCATACGTCTAAAATCCAGAAGGTTATCAGAAAAGAAATCCAGAAAGTGAGAAAGGTTAGAAAAACATAAGACACTTTGTCCTGTGTTCAAAGTTGCATCAACAAATGGTGAAGTGGAAGGAATGTGGCTTAAGGCGAAAAAAAAGGTATGTGCAACAGTCCTTGGTCAATGATGTGGGCACAGCCATGAAGGAAAAGGTCCAGTGGGTTCAGAGGCCCCACTTCCAGGTGTAAATCCTCTCACCTCCCCAAGCGCTGAACAAGAGCACCTTTAGAGTGTCAGGGAACCTTTAGAGGCTAAACAGAGGCTGTTCACACGTAGCAGTTCATGGTTCCAAATTCTCTCCCTGAAAACATTTAGATGAGCTTTAGTGTAGCAGATTAGGCCACAGGATGCCCCAAATTATGCACTGTGTACTTTCCAGTAAAAGAAAGCATTATGCTAAGCAAAATAAACCAGTCAGAGAAAGATAAGTATCACACAATCTCACTCATATGTGGAATCTAATGAATAAGATAAACTGATGAACAAAAATAGATCCAGAGCCCTGACCGGTTTGGCTCAGTGGATAGCGCGTCCGCCTGCGCACTGAAGGGTCCCCAGTTGGATTCCAGTCAAGGGCATGTACCTTGGTTGTGGGCACATCCCCAGTAGGGGGTGTGCAGGAGGCAGCTGATCGATGTTTCCCTCCATCGATGTTTCTTCCTCTCTATCCCTCTCCCTTACTCTCTGTAAGAAAATCAATAAAATATATTTTTAAAAATAGATCCAGAGACATAGAAGGATCGAACAGACTGTCAAACCTCTAAGGGAAGATGCGGGGATTGGGGGGGGGGGGGATGAGGGGAGAGAGATCAACCAATGAACTCATATTCGTATATGCATGACCCATAGACACAGACAATAGGGTGGCGAAAGCCTGGAGGGGTGGCAGGAAGGGGGGAAAGGAGGACATATGTAATACTTTCAACAATAAATTTTTTTTTAAAAAAAGAGAGACATGGGTTTGAGAGTCAGCCAGACAAAAGACCTGGTTTTATCACCTCTCAGGAGTGTTAATTAGAGTCGGGGCTTCTCAAACACTTTGATCTCAGGATCCTATGCTCTTAAAAATTATTACAATTTATATGAGTTATACCTATTGCTACTATAGTATAAATTAAAAGTGATCAAAGTTGTAAATAATTTACTGATCTATTTGAAAGTTACAATAACAAACCTATTATATGCTAACATAAATAACATGTTTTATGAAAAAAACTTTCAAAATAAAGTTATTGAGAAGAAAAAAAAGAGAGAGATATTGAATGAGGGCAAAATTATAAATGGTATTTTCCTGCAAATGACTTGATAGTCATAGGAAGCTATTCTCTCCAGAAAGAATCTAAGATGGATTATGTATTCCTTTCTTTTCTGTCTTTAAGAAAGCTGGAGGAAAATAAGGTGGACATCTTTACATTCTTATCAGGAAAAGGAAAGGGAGTGTGGTAAATTGCATTAATGACCAAATTCTACTTCACCGTTCCCTTTCATTCACACCATATGGAGTTCCTATCACTAAAGAGTACCTTTTCCTGTCTGTTGATTTTATATTCTACCATGTGACTTGCTCAAGCCAATGGGATGTTAGCCTGCATGTTGCAACTAATGCTCTTGAGTGGCTGGGCTTACTGTCTTGTGTGTTTGCCACGGCCATGAAAATAGCCTCCCAGGAGCTGCTGCCACTCAGCCTGAGACTTGGAATGAACACACACATAGAAACACGAGCCTCCACCTGGTGAGAAGCCAAAACCAATTAGATCCAGAGTCTGAAGCAGAGTCACTGGGCTCAAGCTTACATTGACTCACTGTGCTTCCACTCTACCCCCCCAAATCCCCACCCCCACAGCACCCTGAAGACTATCAAGTGATAATGACAGTCCTTTGAAGCAAGGAGGCCCCAGATTATGACCTGAAGACAAATCCAGCTGCCTTCTAACTCACCCACCAGTTGGCTAGTAATGGAGTTTACATTTTTTTAAGGGTAGGAAAAACATCAAAAGAAGATTTTGTGGCCCTTAAGTATTATATGACATTCAAATTGCAATGTCCACAAAGTTGATTGGAGCACAGACACTGTCGTTCACTTATGTATGATCTATGGTTGCTTTAGCATGACAATGGTAGTTGAATAGTTATGAGAGACCCTATGGCCCACAAAGCTGAAAATGTTTGCTATCTGGTCCTTCTAAGAAAAGGTTCAATCCTGCTTGAAGCCACTGAGTTTTACAGTTGTTCACTATGCAGCAATATGTAAGATATGTCCCTAACAATAAGCTAGTAATTAGTATTAATTGTATCACCCCAATAAATTCAATAAAAATAAAAGTGAAATGAAATAACGCAAAAGTAGCAGAACCGGAGCATCTACTGGAATGGTCTATAGGAGCTTCATACTGCTTCATATTGTCAGGGACTCTTTTAAGTAAATTGATTGTATTTCCTGCGTTTCTGTGGATTGCTTTGTGTCCAAATGCAGTGACGGAGACAGAGGAAGAAGACATGGAAGCAAAACTTGCAACTCCAGAGGAAATTGACACTTGCCTCCTTAGATGAGTTACATGACACTGACAATGAGCAATATTGCACCCAGAGAAGAGATCATCATAGATGGGTGTGAGTCCCTTCCCTAACCCCTGGGAGGACAGGGACCAGGCTTTGTGTATGTACATCCTCTACACTCCCCTTAGGGCCTTGCACATTTCCAATCGAACTGTAGGTACTTGGCAAACATGTGCCGATTAAAGACCTATCTTTGAAAACAACATGGTTTACTAGAAAGTGCATGGGATTGAGAGCCAGATAGCCTGGCTTCTACGCCTGCAACTCAGTGGTGGGAGTCACAGGAGCCATTATTATTTCAGTCTATTGCAGAATATTCTAACCAGAACACTCTGCTGGTAGGTTACAGGAGGATGGAGGTAGGAGGCCCTGAGGCCAGCTCGGTGGGACCTGGGTAAGGCAGAGCCTCTGAGGTGAGTCCCCCTGACTACAAGCAGCCTTTTCCTATTACCCCAAAGAGCCAGAAAATTATGATTATTTTCTCTGTATACCATGATATGAACATGGTTTAGATATACTTGCAGCAAATGAGCCAGGATTTAACATAGAAAAAGATTAGTTTAGTCTGACAGCTATTTAATTTTAAAGTGCAGCTGATACACTAAGTCTCTCTAATTAATTCTTTGATCATGGAAAGTAATTAAAGTGGCCTTGAAATTATTCTAAGAATCTCATTAATTGTCCTGGAGATCTGGATGCTCAGAAGTGAACAAATTAAGTTTAGTGTTCTCTCTTTTTAAATAGTTTTTAAAATATATATTTGTATTGATTTCAGGGAGAAATGGAGAGAGAGAGAGAGAGAGAGAGAGAGAGAGAGAGAGAGAGAGAGAGAGAGAGAAACATCATTGATGAGAGAGAACCTTTGATCAGCTGCCTCCTGCACACCCCACACTGGGGATCAAGCCCGCAACTCGGGCATGTGCCCTGACTGGGAATTGAAATGTGACCTCCTAGTTCACAGGTCAATGCTCAACCACTGAGCCATGCCAGCTGGGCTAGCGTTCTGTTTTCACTCTCTGTAATAACCTCCCACCAGGATGTATCGAATTGATTTCATTCGATGGTGCCAATTAATAGACTATCCAGATCCGCAGCCTTTGAAATGTGATTTTGCAACTACTGCCACCAAGAGTTGATCTATTTCTCCACCCTCTGGCTCACAGGCAGTAGCAGAAGCGATGGGACTTCAGTTTTGAGCCTAGACCTTAAGAGGTCTTGAATGCTTCCACTCTCTTTCCCATGCCCATGCCATGAGTAAAGCCCAGGAGAGTCTGATGGAAGATCAGAAACCATATGGAAATAAGCCCAGTGTTTTCACCATGACTATTTTAGATAGCCAACTTCCGAACATAGAAGAGAGGCAGCCAAGATCAGCAGGACCGCCTCCAGAACCCACAACTGACTGTATGTGCATGAGACAGCCCAGGCAAGACCAGAAGATCACTCACCTGACTCACAGGAATATGACCAATAATAAATGCTTATTGTTTTAAGCCACTGAGGGTTTGGGTGGTTTGTTATATTAACTGATACACAGATATATTAGCATCAGGTCTCTGCCCATTCTAATGAAATGAAAAATTGTTCTTTTCCTCATTTCTAATATTCAAACATACATTGACCCAGGATTCAACAAAATATTAATTATCTATTTAGTGTCAGATTCTTGGCCAGGCTCCAAGGTTATAGCAGTGAAATCCACTCAACCAATAATTACCTCCAAAATGACATCTCCAATGCTGCTCTCTTATCTAATATTTTAGAGTCTAGTTCTATTTTAATGTCTTAGCATCACTGAAAACTCATCATGCTCTAATTCTTGAATGATCATTCTCTTCTCCAGGAGCTTCCAGAAAAACAAAACAAAAACCATAAAACAAATCAAGAACAACAAAAGGCTTTTCTCCATTTGTGTATGAAATGTGGACCGTGAACTGTGCCCAAGTGAGTTGAGACTTCAAAGAGAAATAAGACTCAAGACAACCTTCAAGAAGATCCAGTTCTGCCCAGCTGGTGTGGCTCAGTGGTTGAATGTCGACCAATGAGCCAGGAGGTCACGGTTCGATTCCTGGCCAGAGCACATGCCTGGGTTGCAGGCTTAATCCCCAGTAGGGGGCATGCAGGAGGTAGTCAATCAATGATTCTCTCTCATCATTGATGTTTCTCTCTCTCTCTCTCCTTTCTACTCTGAAATCAATAAAAATATTTTTTTTAAAAAAGATCCAGTTCTTGTTGGGTACAGAGTTAAACCACATTTCCCAGTTGCCTTGCATTTAGGTGAGGCCATATGACTAGTTCTTACCAAAGGGATATGAATAAAAATGATGGGTAATTTCTGGTCCAAGGCACATAAAAGCAAGTGTGACTTCTCTACAAACACACTCTCCTGCCCCTGCCCCTATCTTGATGCATATATATTAAAGCTGGTAGTTTTATATGATAGAAAATGCCTGGATTCCTGAGTTACTACTTAAAGAATTCCCAATATTTCCACCTGACCTAAACCATTTGCTTTGGTCTTTGCATGAGCAAGATTGGGCACTGAGATTTGGGGTTATTTTTTTAATATATATTTTTATTGATTTCAGAGAAGAAGTGAGAGGAAGAGATAGAAACATCATGCCCACTACTGGGGATCAAGCCCGCAACCTGGGAATGTGCCCTGGCTGGAAATTGAACCATGACCTCTCCTGGTTCATGGCTCCAAGCTCAACCACTGAGCCACACTGGCTGGGCTGGGGTTATTTTTTATAGCAATTAGCCTATGGCAGGGTTTCTAACCTCAGCACTACTGAGGGGATGGAAATTTCATTGTTGTGGAAACCATCCTGTGCATCCTAGTATGTTTTAACAGCATCCCTGACCTCTACCACCATAAACTAGTTAGCCACTCCCTCTACCAACCAACAATATCTCCAAGCATTACAAATCTCCCTTGGGTAGCAAAATTGTCTCCATTTGAGACCTACTGTCCTATACTTCCTAATACACCCATTACTAATCTATTTGGTAGTTACAGGCTTCTCTCTTCTAGTATATTAGTTTTCCATTTTTATCATTGGAAATCTAAAAATCTAAAGTCCTCTCTGTGCTTTTTAATATCTTCTAATTTGACCCACTCTCATTTTCCAAGGTTCTCCTTTTTAAGTGTTACTTAATTTTTTAAATCCACATGTAAGTGATCCCACACAGTATTATCTTTCTTGACCCATTCATCCATTGATGGTCACTTAGGTTGTTTCCATGCTTTGGCTATTGTGAATAATGCTGCAATAAACATGGGAGCACAAGTATTTCTATGAGATATCTGTTCTGTTTCCTTTGGATATATACCCAGAAGTGGGATTGCTGGATCATATGGTAGATCTATTTCTAATTTCTTAAGCATTCTTCATACTGTTTTCCACCAAAGTTCTTGAAAATTACCACCCCATACATCAACTGAGTCTCTGCAATATTGCCATCTTCATCTTTGTGTAAGCATCACACACATTCACCACACACAATTCCATCTCCATGTTTCTGCTCCTACTATCCACTCCCATGAGACTTTCAGTCCTACCCTCACCGATTTCTCCCCGCTGTAAATTTCCATCACCATACAGGTATCTAACATTGGGTGAACAATGAGTTTCATCTCACAGGCAAGCTATAACAATTAACAGCGGCTGCCTGAAGCGTGGCATTGAAAAGGTGAGACTGATATACAGGCTCAGCAGCAGCATGTTGTGATCAATTAGTTATGTGCCCATGCATCGGAAATCCTAGATTGTTTCACATTGCTCTCTGTTGAATTTTCTGAGTCTTCTTATAATTTCCTAAAATCAAGACCAATGTTTCACAGAGGAAAGAAAACTCTCTCAGATACTGAGGCAATAAAATATTAGTATAGGTCACTAAGAATACAGAGAGCTTTAAAAATCATTTCTAAGTGTTTACTAACATTAATCAAGAAGGAAAAGGTATATCCCAAGGCAGTCATTCCCTAGGGCCTGTGTTAATCACACTGTCATGTTAAGGAGTTTTATTTTGATTTCTTCAAATTATCAGTTTCAGTAGTAACTATACATCATATATTTATTGGGGCATAAAATATACCTTCTCATTTTTCCCTAAATCTATTTTTATTGATTTCAGAGAGGAAGTGGGGGAGAGATAGAAATATCAAAAGACAGCATCATTGATTGGCTGTCTCCTGCACGTCCCCTACTGGGGATGGAGCCTGAAACCCAGGCATGTGCCCTGACTGGGAACTGAACTGTGGCCTCTTGGTTCATAGGTTGATGCTCACAGCAGCTGCGCACCTCATCCTTTTTTGATAAACAAAGCTTCCTCTCAATAACCTTGGCAAAATTTCTGAACTTGGGTAAAAAACCTATAGGCCACAGAATACTATACATTTGAAAATATTTTTTGAATGTCTGCCTTCTAGATGATTCACTTCTATTTTTCTTTTAAAACATAGCTTGTATTAAAAGAACCAAATGTGCCATTGTCATGGGTACAAAATCATCTTGTTTACTAAAAAGTGATTCATACACGTTGGTAATGGAAGAAATCTGTCCCCTTCCAAGAGCAGTAAACTATGTATTTGCTCAAAACATTCTCTAAAATTTAGAGTTTATCTCAAAACTTCATGTGGTTCCTGGAATTTTACTGGTACTTCTAAAACAAGAAACAAAGACTAAAGTATTGTGATGGAGTCAAAAGATCTCATGGATCTCTACATTGCCAGACCACCCTCAAACATGAAATTCCCAACGGGAACTAACCGTTTTCCTGTTGAAGTAAATTCTCTATGAGTAAACATGGCCCATCCAGATTTCCTGTCAATCTTATGTGGCTATTTCTAACCCTATTTCTGGGGAACTCTAAGCTCTCTCTGCACTGATATTTTCATTTCCAAAAATAGCTACTGAGCGCTTACTATGCTTCAGATGTAATGCTCGTTGGTCGCGATGCTCTTCTGTGAATACTGCATCTCTTACATCTGCCTGCTTCTTTCCCATTCCCATTCATCACCCTGGCACAGCACCACTTGACTTCTACCTTTGCCTCTACTTCCCTGTGTTGGAAATTCTAAGTAAGATTTGCCTATTCCTCCCAAAGACAAAAATATAACCAGCAAGTGGTGAGGGTACATAAAGGCAGATTTGGGTTCGATAGAGGCAATAACAACCACGGTATTTGAGGAGAAAATGGTCCAACATTCAGGTTTTAGCATCTGATAGCCTGGGTTAATAACCAGGCTCTGACACTTACTAGCTGTAAACTTTGGAGAAATTATTTAATCTCATGCCTCAGTATCACGAAATGTTAAATAGAGATAATAACCAGATATACCCTATTCGGCAACTGAGAAAATTAAATAAGTTAGCACATGCAAAATGCATGTGTTAGTTTTCAACAGCTAAGGGTATTATTTTCACTCTCATTTTATAATAAAGGAAGTGAGTCCATTACCCATTAGGGCAGAGAGTGCTAACCAGTCAGCAATGCCGTATTCTTTCCTCTTCTTTCAGGGTTAACGATTAGTCCTTACTTCCCAACCTGCCTTGCAGTTAGGAGTGGCCAATGAAATATGAGAGGAAGAGTTGTGTGTTCTTGCCAGATTTGGCCCATGTAAACTTCCCACACGTGATCCTGTACTGTGCCAGCTGGAATGGCGGGGCCTTGGTGTGGCCTTGGAAGCAATATGCTGAAAATGAGAAGAGGACTAACAGATGGTATCCTTGCATGGAGAAGAGCTCAACTCCCACAACCCCATCCTAGTCTAGCTTGAAGCACCAAAGAATAAATAAATGTCTATTGTTTTGAGCCATTAGATGCTTTGGTCGATTTGTTAACTTATTCTAACCCAGGATTTTTCAACCTTAGCATCAATGATATCTGGAGTTAGATAATTCTTGGTTGTGGGGGCCTCTCTCCAGCCATGAGGAGCTACTAGCAGTCCTCATCCCCAGTTGTTACAACCAAAAATGTCACATTAACAAGTGTCCCCTGGGAGCAAAAATCAACCTGGTTAAGAACCATTCTTCCAGCCTATCCTAACCATATCCCCAACTTCAGAGATATTCAAGGTGCTGTGTGCATGGTCTCTTTCTAGCCATGATTGAGCAGGTGGTTGAGATTTTGAAGTCTGCCCATGATCTGGAATCCCTTTCAGGTCTACAATTTACATTGGGACTTTTCTTGGTGGAAAAGATTGTACACATTTACTGGTAGATGAATTCTTAAAGATAATTCAGTCCCTAAGGAAAACAAGACCAGGAGGTGTTATAGGACTTCTCACAGTCATGCAGAAATCAGGGCTCCCAAGTCCCTGTTTGTTTTGCTTTAATACACCATAGTGCCTAGCATGAGACTGATGGATACATTGTTCTGTTTAATCATTACATACCTTTCTCACCAAATAAAATCATCTGATTTATCTTTCAGAGTTTAGTTCAAGGAAAATGCCCAAAAAAAGATGCAAGGAGGGAGGCTCTGAAGGACACCAGTTACTCACCATGAACTGTATATAAAAATCTGTCAATTCTTTATTTACAATGACCATAATTTAGGGAGGGAAAAAATCCACGCAAGAATAATTAATTGACATCAGGCTCTATTTACACATGTTGTTAGTAACTACATGGGCCCATCTGTCAAGAATTGATATTAACCAGGCTCACCAACCTACTAACTCTCAAAAGGCTAGACTCATTCTCAAGGCACCAAGTATCAGAAAAAGAACTGAGAGTCAATCTGCTGTAGCACTGATACCTATTACAGAGTCTAAAAATAGAAAACTCCTTTTAAATCCATATCTTTACCTTGGGGTCTCCCAGAAGCAGATAATGAGATAGGAATTTGTATACAAGTAGCTTAATTAGGAGGAAATTCAAAGAAGCTTGGAGGGGAGTGGAAAAGTGAGATAGGAAATGAAAGGTGGCCAATTCAGAGCGCATTAATGAGCAGGTGACTATTATGGGCAACTGGGGCTCAATCCTGCTGGGCCCCATGGGGAGACTGTGTAGGGTGGACTCAGAGTCTTTTCACAGACTCAGAGTCTTCTCACTCAAGAGGCAAGGAAGCTGGTTGTGTTAAGGGTCCCTCCCTGCCATTTCTAAATCGCCTTACTATTGGCTAAACACAAGGAATAGGAAGAGGTGGCAAAGAAAGCCTTCTAAGTGAGGAGTTTCAGTGTTTGCCAGATAGAGCCTTCGGATGGGTGTGGGCAGGGCATCAGAAGTAAATCATTGACCCTCCATTCCGCTACCCCCTGCATTTCTCCCAGCTCCAGCAGTCCATTGAGCTCATTTCTTTTTAAAAATTTTTTTTATTGATTTCAGAGAAGAAGGGAAAGGGAGAGAGAGGTAGAAACATCAATGATGAAAGCGAATTATTGATTGGCTGCCTCCTGCATGCCTCCTACTGGGGATCAAGCCCCAAGCCCAGGCATGTGCCCTGACCAGGAATCAAACCTGGGACCCTTCAGTCCCACCGAGCCAAACCAGCCAAGATAAAATAAGTCTTTTAATGATATGTCTTTCTTCTATGAGTGTTCTGAAATTTAAATATATAAAACTCTCAATTCATAACATGGTAGATAGTAATTACTCAAGGCATGATAGGTTGCTTAGCTTTTTATTTGTGGCCAAATCTTTTTATATATGATACTAGGTAAATTTGAATTTCAGAAAATCAACGAATATCTTAGTATAAGTATATCCTAAATATTTCATGGTTCTAGATGGACTGGAGGCAATGTGTTTTTAGAAGCCCTGGAATTCATAGCCTCATTGGCACTGTGGTCTTTTCAATGCATGACACAGGACATACTTACACTAAATACCAAATATTACACGAATATATACATACTAAGAAATACTATTTCTCTAAAATTCAAGTTTAACTGGGTATTTTGCATTTCTGCTAAATATGGCAATGCTGCATTACATAAATATGCCTAATCACAGGGGCACAAAATCCCTGAGGATTTGTGGATACGAATTTTACAATGTCTATTAAAATTCTTAAGAAGCGTGGTTGAATTTCTTTCAGGAGACTTCATCTAAAGATTCCTGTTCTTGTGTAAGTAATCACTGCAGAAGCAAGACCTCAAACCCTGTTTGAGAAAAGATGGCCTATTGAGCTATTTACTCGAGTAGAGAACAGTGTTTATGGTGCCTTTCTGTGACACATTTATAGAAAAGATTTGCTAACCTTTCAGATCAGAGTGAGATGAAACACTGCTGGTGAAATCCAGCTTATCTGGGACACATCTCCCCATTCCATCCGGGCACACGTCTGAGTTAACCCAGGCATGACGTCAGCTCACTGATCCTCACATTTCACTGCCTGCATTTTACTAGCAGGGTTGCCTAGCATGTCCTAAGAGGTTTACAAACATAGGAGACTATTTAAGAGGCTGCCTGTCCTTTTAATCTATAGAATATTATCAGAGCAGATTCTTTGGATGCTTTGGAAAGACCGCAGTGGATAATGAGGTTGTAGATTCGAGGGCTTCTAAAAAAGGCTGCCCGTGCTCACCTAGAACTGAACTGGTAGCAGCAAGATCTTCATGCAACAGAACCTGGATCCTGGACACCAGTGGCTGTGTCCCAGGGTCAAGTACACCAGCTTTCCTAAGCAAAAGTCTCTATTAGGCTTTTGTGTTCTCCACCAGGTCTCCAAGGCATGCATAAACAAACAAATTATATACCCTGAAACTCTTAGCTGTGAGTTTCATGGTTTAAGTTCTCAAAATGTTACTAAAACTGATGAAATAATGAAAGAGAATGAACGCTCAAATCAGCATAACTATCAGTGGAACAGTTGGCATGATATACTTTCTATAGAAAAATATTATTCCTACAAGAAGCTTGGCTAACATACACCAAGAAATACCCATGATTCTGATGGTGGTCTTTCCCTCTTGTCTACTTTTACTTTTTCTACCCAGTGGTCTAAAGATTAGCTTTCACTTTAGCATAATGTCTGGAACACAGTAAGTGCTTGGTAAATGGCAGCTCTCAGCACTATTAAATGGTACTGCCTGCCTTAGCTGGTTTGGCTCAGTGGCTAGAGCATCAGTCTGTGGACTAAATGGTCCTGGGTTCAATTCTAGTCAAGGGCACATGCCTGGGGGGCATGCAGGAGGCAGCCAATCAATGATTCTCATCATTGATGTTTCTCTCTCTCTCTCTCTCTCTCCCTCTCTCTCTCTCTCTCTCTCTCTCTCTCTCTCTCTCTCTCTCTCCCTCCCTCCCTCCCTCCCTCCCTCTCTCCTCCTTCCCTCTTCCTTCCTCTCTGAAATCAATAAAAAAAATTTTTTTAAAAAAAAAGGTACTGCGACCTGCTTGAAGTGTGAGGTTAGTTGACTCCACGCTGAATTTTCAGCGTCCCCTATTGGTCAAACTTTGTGGGACAAAAGACAAGCCACAATTCACACTCTACACCCATGTTCTTCAAACAACCCAAACTAAACACTAGGGTTTGGTTTGGGGTTTTTTTTGTTTTTGTTTTAATCCTCACCCAAGGATATTTTTCCATTGATTTTTAGAGAAACTGGAAGAGAGACAGAAAGAAACATCGATGTGAGAGAAACACATCGAGTGGTTGCCTCCTGCATGTGTCCAGACCAGGGCCTGGGATGGGGAGGAGCTTGCAACAGAGGTACATTCCCTTGACCTGAATCAAACCCTGGATCCTTCAGTCCCCAGGCCAAAGTTCTATCCACTGAGCCAAACCGGCTAGGGCTGTTTTGCTTTTTTTATTCCATTGCAGGCTCATACTTTTGTAAAACGTAATAAAAAAAATAAATTCCTAAAAAATATGGAAAAGGAATATAAAACACAAGCTCAATATTTAAAATTAGAATCAACAGACATAAAATGATGCTGTCAAGTTTCTAAATACACTCAGTTGATTTGTTTTTCTCACTACACATCTGCAAGGACTGTCCCAGGACCAGCACTGGTCCAGGGCCCACAGATCAAGTGGTCATCGCACATGCATTTCGCCACTGAAAATAGACTCTCATACTAGAAGTATAGTAATGTTTTAATCAATGAATTCACTTTTTGCTCTTTTATTAGTAATAAATCTGATTAGCCAAAGTAATGTGTTAAATTTGAAATTTTATCTAACAATATTTTCCTGGTAGACTAAATTTCTAATTACATCTAATATTTAGACTAATATTAAAATCTGTACTTTCCTAACTACAGACTGTCAACAATAGGTGGGGGTGTCTGCTCAGGGAACAGAACTTATTTTTGTTTTTAAAAAATGCATTGTGACTACTACAACATATATACGGTGTATAATACTCCTCAAAGAAGGATAAAAATCCTAGAATAAAAAGGAATGGATTTATCAGTTCAGAAAGCCACTACTGCCTGGCTGGCATGGCTCAGTGGTTGAGCATTGACCTTGAACCAGGAGGTGACAGTTCGATTCCCAGTCAGGGCACATGCCTAGGTTGTGGGCTTAATCCCCAGTGTGGGGCGTGCAGGAGACAGCTGACCCATGATTCTCTCTCATCATTGATGTTTCTATCTCCCTCTCTCCCTCCCTTCCTCTCTGAAATCAACACAAATATTTTTTAAAGAAAAGAAAGCCACTACTTTACTTGAATATGTCACTCTTAAGTCTACAAGCTCATTTCATTAAACAATGCTATGTTTCTCCTTGGAATACATCTCCCGCCCCCATCTACCAAGTAAAACTCTGCTTATAAGATCCAAAGAAGGAACTTTTGAGTCCGAAGAACAGCTAGGAGGCCTGATTTCACTCTGGGAACTGGCTGCCCTCGCCTGGCAATGTGAAAAGTATCAGAACTAAAAATCAGCCTTCTCTAGTTAGTCCAAATTCCAATGTGTTCATTGACTCCTGCTGTAGTGTCCTTTGTATGCATCAAACTACCAATTATGGTAAACAAAGTGGACAATAACTGTAAACTTTAACAAATCTCTGTGTATCATCATAGTCTCTCAAAATTTAACTTGTTAGGTTGTGTTCAGTATGGGGACTGGCCGCCCTCTCCTGGCAATGTGAAAAATAACAGAAAATAAAAATCAGCCTTCTCTAGGTAGTCCAGGACATTCCACCCTCCTCCAGGTTCCTTTGGTATTTATAACATAACCATTTTCCTAAACATATCCACTATAAACCTTTTAGTCTTTAAACTCATTACATATAAAGGTATTGTAAAGAACACAGCTAAGAAATGACATCAAATAGTAAAGAATGAATTAATGAATTAATGAATTAATGAAATTGTATTTTTTTTAATTTATCTTTATTTTTCAGATTATTACAGTTGTTCCTCTTTTTTCCCCCCATAGCTCCCCTCCTCCCATTTCCCACCCCAACTTCTGTCCTTGCCCCCCAACTGTCCTCATCCATAGGTGTACAATTATTGTCCAGTCTCTTCACGCACCCCCAACACTCTTAACCCCCCAAAATTGTCCGTCCACTCCATTCTATACCTCTGATTCTATGCTATTCACCAGTTTATTCTGTTCATCAGATTTTTTATTCACTTGATTCGTAGATTCACTCGTTGATATATATTTGTTGTTCATAATTTGTACTTTCCTTTTTCTTCTTCCTCATTCTCAAAGGATACCTTTCAGCATTTCATATAATACTGGTTGAGTGGTGATGAACTCTTTTAGCTTTTTCTTGTCTGTAAAGCTCTTTATCCGACCCTCAATTCTGAACGATAGCTTTGCCGGGTAAAGTAATTTTGGCTGTAGATTCTTGCTATTCATCACTTTGAATATTTCTTGCCACTCCCTTCTGGCCTGCAAAGTTTCTGTTGAGAAATCAGCTGACAGTCGTATGGGTGCCCCCTTGTAGGTAACTAACTGCTTTTCTCTTGCAGCTTTTAAGATTCTCTCCTTGTCTTTTGCTCTTGGCATTTTAATTATGA
>PVJC01005876.1:0-56570 GCA_004026665.1 Murina feae | reverse complement strand
GCTGTTTCAAAAGATGCCTGACTATCAGTTTCATGCGCCAAATCTTCATCACCCTAGTCAAAAACAACGGACAATTTCTAAAGAGTTGCTTCCTATCAACTGTATTCACAATGGTTATTTCTTTTACCCTGAGGGCAATCCAGTAGAAAATAGAATTAAGTCACTGTAAGATCCAGGAAATTAAAGCATTATCTCCTTAGACTGGAAAATATGGAGCTTAACATCTTGCAGACACTACTCTTATCCAGCGCTGGTGTTCTGTCTGATAGATACAAAGCTGAGACGGGCCTTTCCATTTTAATTGACGCCCAAGGTTTTCAGTAGGATGGAAGAAAGAAGAAAACCGGGAGATATCCTTTCCTCCTGTCAGTAAAGGAAGCCAAGCAGTGCAAGGAATGATGCCTTGAATGGCTGTGAAAATAGTCCATATATGTAAAAACATGTCTCTCAAACAGGTCAAACTCGCATGCGGCCCACTAGCTGTTGAGTTTGACATGCTTATGTGATACAAGATTTCCATAGCTGAATGCAGCCCTAGTACATAACAATATGTACACATGTTTAGTTCTCAAATTCAAACTTTGAGCGTCCATTTGAATTAATCACTTTAGGAAGCAAAGGATTTTATTCCAGAAATCATAAAGATTATTTGTATTAAAATTATGTATTAAAATGTCTTCCTAAACAAGATAATTCACTTAAGTGTCAAGTTCTCAAATGTATACTTATTAGCTCACTAATGCCTTTCTTCCATATCTACTGACTTTCTAAACGTTCTCTTTACCAGACTAAGATGGCCACCATTTTGATGGGCGGCTTTCCCCATTCCTTTATCCTAAGAGAAGCTGTGGAAGGAGCATAGGAAATGGAAGTCAAGAGACTCTGATGCTGAACAATTAACTGACCAAAATTAAGCCACTTCACTGCAAATTCCAGGGCTGGATCAGTTGATAGATACTTTCTTTCAGCTCTACATTCCAACTTTCATGCTCTTTGATACTCCTGAGAGCCTTATGTTATAAATAACACTGAAGGTCTACCCAGTCCAACTTTTTGTTGTCCCCACTAGCCATGGTACTACGAGTACCATGAAGATACAGTCTAAAAGCAAGGGACAGAATGACTAACTCACATTGAGACCATTCCAGAAAGAGACATGGCAGACCAAAATAAGGCTATCAATGTCTAACACCACAAAACTGAACAAAAGGCAAATTCAACTCAGAAGTGAAATCACCATATGGAGCAGGTGCATTTCACATTAATTTTATTACCCACCTTGATTGTTTAATGATATATTTACCATTATGCAATGAATAAAAATTGATTCTGCTTCACTATAAGAATCCTGTTCACCTTTACTAAGTCATTTTGTTTACAACATGGTGACAGGTGCAATATAAACAGAAAGGAAATAAGTTTTGGGGACAGAAATAATGTTATACATAAAATCTACAGCCAGTTACTCTAAAACTTAATTCGTTTATGAATGTCCATTTTCCTCTGTAAGAAAACAAAATTGTAAACTTCCAGTAGCAAATGACAGAATTCATATTTGAGGTCAAAGGGAAAAGGAGTCAAAGGTTAATCTGGCTTTACAAAAGAAGAGCCAAACCAAGCGAATATAATGTGAGCTTATAATACCTTGGAGATCTTCGTTGAGGAAAAATATGAATTCCCTCATATGAAACACAGTGATAGAGTCAAGTTTTCTTATGTTAGAGCCTTTCAAGCCTCTAAGTTACTTGTTCTTAGGTACTTAACTGCTCAACACACAAATATGCTGAATAAAAACGGATATATAGTCACTAATAAAAACTTCTAGAAAAGGCTGTATTAACAGGTTAGCATCATTTGCAATTTTAAAAAAATCAATATATGTAAAACAAAACGTAAGTAACAGAATTCAAAATATAAAATGGAGTATTTTCTAACCCCAAGTTTATGACCAGGGCTTAACTTCCAGGTTTCACCCGTCATTCGATAAAAGCGCTCTTCTTGTTTTTTCAATTTCATTTCCTGATGAGGTTTTAGAACATTCTCTACGTATCTGCTGGCCTGTTCAAAAAAGTAAATTAGGTGTTGTTACTATCTATTAACATTCCTAAGATTTTACATTGTCTATAAGGTTGTCAGTAAGAACCAAGTCAGCAGTTGTTTTCACATTAACTCAATTTTGCCCAAAAAGCAGCAGCTACCACCTTTGCATCACTCTCTAAAAATCTGCATTTGTACATAATGCAAATAAAAACAAATGTTCTATACTTTTGCTTGTATGGCAGTCGCCCCTATATCCTCTAATGTGTTTTCAATGCAACAAAAACTGAGGTCTGGGGCTGCGAAGATTCCTTCTAGGAGCTTAAAGTCAGGGCAGTTTATCCAAGTCATGAACAGTCTGGGAGAACAATAATTGATAGCTCAATCACGTTAAAGTAGAAACTATTTTTGGACTCCAAATTCCATTCCTGATGAAATAAATATTACAATCCCCAAACCACTACATGTGAGGGCAGATGGAGGAGTGGTAACTGATTTAACATCTAATTAAAGAAGAAAGATCTCAAATTAGTAAATTAGCTCTACATTATAAAAAAAAAAAATAGAAAAGAAACTAAACCCAAAGCTAGAATAAATAAGGAAGCAAACAATAAACATATAATAACAGAGAGATAAAAACATACAGAATTCTAGAAAACAATAGAACCAACAAAACCAAAAATGGGTTAGTTGAGAAGATGAGTAAAATTGACAAACCTATAACTTGACTAAGAAAAAATAACATCAGAAGTAAATATGGGGATATTACTATCAACCTTATAGAAATAAAAAAAGGATATAACAGAATACTTAGATAACCAAAATGAAATGGACAAATTCCTAGAAATATACAAATTATCAAAAGTGACTCAAGAAGAAAGAGGACAGAACTAAGGAGAGATTAAATCAGTAATTATAAACCACCAGAGAAAAACTCAGGACCAGATGGATTCACTGGTTAATTCTATCGAACAGTTAACACTAGCAGCACTATTCACAATAGCGTAAATGTCCATCAGGGAATTAATAGATAATTAAATTTTGATAGTTCCAGGCAATAGAATATTACTCAGCCATTCTGGTAAAAACGAATGAAGTTCTGATACATGCTATATGGACGAACGCTAGAAAATATTCTACTAAGTGAAAAAAAGCCAGACATAAAAGGCTATGTGATATGACTTCATTATATGCAATATCTAGAATAAATAAATACGTAAAACAGAAGCAGATTGATGGCTGCTAGAGGATGAAAGGAGGGGGAATGAGGAAGTAACTGCTTAATGGGTATGGGGTTTTCCTTTCTTTTCTTTTTTTTTTTAACATTTATCATGCCATGAATTCGTAGGGAATGGGTTCCAGCAGCACAGGCTCCTTCCCACTGGTTCTCATAAAGTGTGCTTCTGAGTGGAGCAGGCTCACACTTCAGATGAACCCAGGCACCTTTCTCTTTGGTTTCCTTCTTTTTCCTGCCCCCTTTTCAGGAAGCCATCTCAGCCTTAGAGTGCTTACCGTGCTCAATAGGTATATGAATTCTTTCGGCAAGAATCTTGCCCTTGTTTGTTTACAGCAGTGGCCATCACATGGGGGTGACATTGTGCTCTTCCAGTTTGCCATGGAAACATTCGCGGGCCATTCTGAACAGTACCCAACCCCCTGATGTCTACATTATCACCTTTCTTGTAGATTCACAACGTATTCTGCCAAAGGAGCCACCCAGGTTTTCTAAAAGGCCTTGAGAACATACAGCGGATGCCTTTCTTCTTTCCTTTGTGTTAGTCATTTTGGTGAATTAAATGGCAGATGGCAGTTCTGGCTGAAAGGTGGGGTTTTCTCTGGAGGTGAAGAAAATGTCTGGGAGTGGTTGCACAACATTGTGACTGTTATGCCACTGAATTATACAAAATTAACCATTCTAAAGGGTACCTTTAAATTAACCTTTAGAATGGTTAATTTTATATCATTGAATTTGACCTCAATAATTTAAAAAATATGAGCACAGACAGCAATAGAGGTAAAATTTAAATGCCCCTGATATTTTTGTATTTTTTCTAGATATATTCGCTAAAAATTATGCTTTACCTTTTCACCCTGTGCCTCTTGTTGTTTTTTTCTTGCAACTTTTTGCCTTTGCACATTCTTCTCTTCTTCGTCTAAGACATCAAAACAGAGAAGTGTTTTTTAATTCCCAAGTATCAATAAGTTGAATACTATTTTCTCTGAAAATAGTCTGTAGATCTTAAAATTTTTTTAGACAAGCCTTCAAAAAACAGATATTTTGAAGTAATGAAAATGAGGTACATGCCAACAGCTGAAACTAAGAAATCTGCAATTAAAATCAGTAAGAAGTCTGCTCTGAAACAAGAATTATAACATGTGATAGTATTACATGTTATAGTTCTGGTGAGGAGGCTTTAAGAACGCTTATGATGTGCCCTAACCCGTTTGGCTCAGCGGAGAGAACGTCAACCCGTGGACTCAAGGGTCCCAGGTTCAATTCCAGTCAAGGGCATGTACCTTGGTTGCGGGCACATACCCAGTGGGCAGTGTGCAGGAGGCAGCTGACCGATGTTTCTATCCCTTTCCCTTCCTCTGTAAAAAAATCAATAAAATATTTCTTTTTTTTAAAAAAGAACACTTATGATGGGCATATGACAGTAGGAAAGATAAAAAGTGTGTGGGAAGACTGATTTTTTTTATTCATTTGAAGAAAATTTGACAATAACTAGGCCCTATACACAATTTCAGCCTTCTGTGATGATTATGTCTCAAAACTGTCCACTAACAATGTATTAAAATGACTTGTACTCCCAGCGACAAAAAGGTACAACTTAAGATAAGACACTGTCTTATTTATAAAACACTAGAGGCCTGGTGCACAAAAATTTGTGCACTCGGGGGGGAAGGGTCCCTCAGCCAGGCCTATGCCCTCTCTCAGTCTGGGACCCCTCAGGGGATGTCCACCTGCTGGCTTGCTTGGCCAGCCTGGGTGAGGGGCTGATGGCTGTTTGCAGGCTAGCTAAGTCCCCCCAGTGGGAACCCTTACCCCATAGGGGTGTGGCCAGCCTGGGTGAGGGGCTGAGGGCCGTTTTCAGGCTGCCCACAGCTCCCATTGACCCAACATCCCAGCGAGGGGGCCTAGTCAGGCAGTTGCAACGGAAGCCTCCTGTTTACTCTAGCTCCATGGCTGCCGACCTCCATTTTGGCTGGGTTAATTTGCATATAGCCCCTCTGATTGGCTGGTGGGCGTGGGTTGGTGTTTGGAGTGATGGTCAATTTGCATATTACTCTTTTATTAGATTAGATAGGATACTTGACCTGGTAAGTTTGATATAAGCAGCAAATATCCTCCTGATATCAAAATGTGTTTCATACAGAGTTGCTTAGAGAAGCAATAGGGAGTTATTTCCAATTTCGAATAGAGTAATTTGAAATATAAGAGATCAAATCATTTACCAAAAGAAGAAAAACTTCCACCCTAGAAATTCTCTATGGAGAATTTGGCTCAGTGGATAGAGCGCTGGCCTGCGGACTCAAGGGTCCCAGGTTCGATTTTGGTCAAGGGCATGTACCTTGGTTGCGGGCACATCTCTAGTGTGGAGTGTGCGGGAGGCAGCTGATCAATGTTTCTCTCTCATTGATGTTTCTGGCTCTCTATCCCTCTCCATTCCTCGCTGTAAAAAATCAATCAAATATATTAAAAAAAAAAAAAAAAGAAGAAGAAGAAGAAGAAAAATTTCCAAAATCTATGTTTGGGAAACATCCACATGGTCTCTTATGTGAAGGTTGAACAGTGTAAACTTTTAAGATTATGGTTTTATTCATAATTAATCTAAAAGGGCTATACATTAAACACTGATTATTTTCCTTTTATATGTATTTACATTTACATAAACAATAAAACATAATGCCCCAAATTCATTATTGGCAAACTTCTAATAGGCTATAAGAACGTAGGCATAAGTTTTAGGATTCATCTGCTCTGAGGCAAACTGCAATATTGTTTTTAAAAGGCTTCTAATACTACCCCAGAAGGATCTGTATCGCCCAGAAGGAGCACCTTGAGAAAGACGGGCTTGCTGGTAGCACCTGAGTGTTCCACGCTGCAAGTGTGACCGACCACGCTCATCTTGGACGAACTCTCCCATGCCCTGGGCAGGGTGGCCGACTTGGCTGATTTTGTGAAAAGTGCTCACCCTGAGCCAGCATTCAGAGAGGCAGCTGAGGAAGCTTGCAGAAGAACTGGGACCATTGTAGACACGTTGAACATAAAGATGGAATTATATCAAAATATCCGGAAATTACTAGCTGATCAAAGGCTTCTAATACTCACAAATTCTCACTTATCAAAAAAACAAAAAAATTAAACTGAAGTAAGAACAAGCAGTTTCCTAAAATTAAGAGCACCTAACTACCCATAAGATAAGTGAATAAATAAAATGCCAGAATAGAATGAAAAATAACTTAGGATAAAAAACCTGTAGAGATTACAGATAGATATATTTAACATTTGTATAATAGTTTATAAGATGTACCTATCAAACAGCAGTTAAGCTGCATAAACACATAATTTAAAATGAGAATTTTCAATGTACCAACTTAGAAGTTTCATAGTTTTGAATATATTAAGGAAAATGTATGATTTCTCATAAAATATTTGGATTTATGGTCCATTAAAAAGCATGCCTCATGTTGTAATGATTACTCTGCCATGAAATTGCACTGCACAAATTAATGCTAAATGGTTCTTATTGTGCAAAGTTCTAGAATATATAAAGGAAACATTTAATTAGAAAAGTATATATCCCAAGAAACCAGAAATACCAGTCAGAAAGGATATATGTTCATAGCAGCACAATTTACAATAGCTAACTTGAAAACAGCCTAAGTGCCCATCAGCAGATGAGTGGATTAGAAAACTGTGGTACACCTACACAATGGAATACTATGCTGCTGTAAAAAAGAAGGAACTTTTACCATTTGCAGCAACATGGATGGACCTGGAGAGCGTCATGCTAAGCTAAATAAGCCAGTTGGCGTAATATAAATATCACAGGATCTCACTCATATGTGGGACATAATGAACAACATAAACTGATGAACAAAAATAGATCCAGAGACAAGGTAACACTGAACAGATCATCCAACTTCAGAGAAAAGGCAGGGTAGAGGGGGTTAGAGATCAACCAAAGGACTTGTATGGATGCATATTAGCATAACCAATGGACACAGACACTGGGGCAGTGGGGGCTTGTCCTGGGAGGTGGGAGTGGCGGCGGGGGGGAGGGCAATCGGGAAAAAAGGAGACATATGTAATATTTTAAACAATAAAAAAATTTTTTTAAAGAATAGCATAAAAAGGTAAACAATAAACTTACCTTTCAGGTGAACTTGGGAAGGTTTAAATGAGTTCAGCCATGAGGTAGTCACAGAAATAATTAAAGTAAGAAGAGCAAGCAGTAAGAAAATCCGGCCACACAGCAAAATTATATCTTTAATTCCTTATAAAGGAAAAAATTAAAATTAAAAACACTTTTCTTGATACTACTACTAAATTAAAACACATAAGAAAATTATTTGTCCCAGAAAAATACAGTAAAAATTAAGTTATGCAACTGTCTTATGATTTTTCATATCCTTTAGACATCAAAATTCATCATGTTTGTCAATACCAAAAAGTTTCCAGAAAACAATTCTAGAACATCTTTTGTCTCAGGAATATAAGTTTAATTCAAGTGACTACCTACATTATAAATATTACAACTATCATTAATGCATAAATTCTGGTTTCCCTTCTGCCCAAAGGAGATAAAATTATCCATATATTTAAAAAAATTGAACGCTAGCAATGTTATCTTTTCAAATTCTAATTTTATTTAAAAAGTTATTCACACACACACACACAGTCATTCCCACTGAAATACCAATTTCTTATTTCTCATCATTGTATTTTTAAACTGTACTTGATTTCTATTTTGTGTGCGTGTTGTGTGTGTGTGCGCACCTTGTGTCTCGATTTGGTCATTTGTAAATAAAATTACTATATGTGTGTTCGCCTAGAAAAAAAATCAGTATTTGGCTGTACATACTGTTTTAAGAACCAAGATGACAATGAAGTCAGCAAAAACGTAACAAGTGCCCACTTCGTGTAATATAATTTGCTAAGTGGTGAGGGAATGGAGCTATAAAGTTGGGTTATAAATGGTTCCTACTCGCCAGGAATTTTTAGTGTAATTTTGTAAGTCACAAAAAATTATGAGGCAGCGATACAGAGGAAACATTTTACCAATGTGATGTGGCTAGTAGTGAGCTAACTAAAAATTAAAGGAATGATATATGCAGGCAGATATATATGTTTACATTTATACCTTTTGCATTACAGTCCCTCCAACTTTTGACAGCATCACCTACTGATTCAGGTGTTGCTCAATACAAGTAAATCTGGGGTAACTGACCGTTACAAAAATAATTCCATACTAGAGTACTGGTATTTAAAGAAACCACTCAGTCATGGGATTTATGTTCTATAATATGCTTGTTGTTCCAACAAGCAAGCAATTTGCAAATGTTATATGGGAATAGAAAATAATTAGTTTGTGTGTACACTTTTCAGGTTAAAAAAAAGTTAAAAAAAAATTTTTGTGCCTACTCTCAAGAGCCCATGTGCAGGTCATTTAAAGGATCACAAGCACAAGGAACCAGCATTAAAATACTTAGCTTGAGCACAAGTAAAAATGCACTGGCAATGAAGGCTTTTATACAGTAGAAAAAAAAACAGGGATCATTTTTCAATGTATGTCCAAAAATGCAGCCCAGGTGAATGAATAGGTCTTGGAATTCCACTCCCCCCCCCCTCCCGGAAATTCAATTAGCAGCTCCAGCTAAGAATACCACTATCTTTAAGTATAGTTTCACACATACCTAGCCCTATAGCTGCTGCAGTGGGACGTATGATTGGCAAAATAGACTTAAATACTCTCAGTGGATAATCGCAGAACCAATATCAATGTTGATGTTACTCTCCCATCAATGTTTCTCTGTCTCTCTCTCCAAAAATCACTAAAAACACATTATTTAAAAAAAAAAAAAATGACCATAATTTCACAGCTTGAGAGAGGATTCTAGGAAAAAGGCGTTAAGTGAAAATTAAAGGAACTAGATGGAGATGCTGTCAGGGACCCAGGTGCATTTTCTATAATTTTTGGCCTCCTTTTACTAATTTAGAGATTATGGTAAGTGCTGTGAATACAAAAACAAATTAGATTGGTCTCTGCCCCCTAGCAATGTACAGAAGTGAGGTCTGAGATGATTGTATGAACAGACATCCTTCTGCAACCTCAATAACCACCTTCTCATTAACTTGTGACTCAAATATTAGTGCCAAGTAGAAGATTCCAAAACAGGCAGAATAGAGGTGGACGCTATTGAAGGAAAGGAGCAAAGTGAATTTGGTAATAGGTGTGAATTTAACATTTCTATAGGGTATCCCCCCAAAAAATGTACACACACTTTGAGGAATTATAAAGGCAGTGTTTATTAAAATACATTTCATTTTAAAAGTTGAGATATCACCGGTTAAAGTGTACATACATATTTTTTGGGGACATCTGGATATCTCATTTGGATAAAGGTCTTGTTAGATTTCAATACATCTTGAGTTGAATCAGGCTTCTGGAGGGTCTTTGTAAAAATTTTTAAACGCATTTTAATTTCTTTTTTTTTAACTTTTTAAAAAATGTATTGATTTAAATTGATTTGAAGAGGGAGAGGAAGGGAGAGAGAGAGAAAAGTGGATTTGTTGTTCCCCTTATTTATGCATTTCTTGGTGGCTTCCTGTAAGTGGTCTGATCAGGAACTGAACGCACAACCTTAGTGTACTATTTTGTTTCAAGGAACATTCATGGGTGCCTGACTTCTCAGGGGTGGCTGAGGGAGAATGCAAAGACAGGAACTACTGAAGCAGAGTTTCATCATGGTCTCTAACTTCAGAGTCAGGTTTAACGAGAAGATGCCTAAACTGACCCCTTGTTAGTCCAAACATGGACTGGTGTTCCGCAGACCCACCGTTTTCCTCTATTGCTGGCACCGCCAACTGCTTGGCGTTGTTCCACTCACACGGAAGGGTCATCCTTGAGGCCCCCCTTTCCCTTATCCCAACCTACCCACCGACAGACCCAGCGGGCTGTACTCTGTCAATACCCCACATCTGCGCACAAGTCATCAGGTACCGCCCTGGTCTGGGCTGTCATCTCTGCTTGCCTATCTCCAAGCCTAAGCTGCCCCACTGCCTCCAGCACGGCTTCCTTCCCCAGCATCCTCCACCCTGACTCCCGCGGCCGGTTTAAAACCCGAGGGCACCGCCCTGACGGGTTTGGCTCAGTGGATAGAGCCTCGGCCTGTGGACTGAAGGGTCCCAGGTTGGATCCCGGTCAAGGGCATGTACCCGGGTTGCGGGCACATCCCCAGTAGGAGGTGTGCAGGAGGCAGCTGATCCATGTTTCTCTCTCATCAATATTTCTCTGTATCCCTCTCCCTTCCTCTCTGTAAAAAATCAATAAAATAAATTTTTTTAAAAAGAATTAACTTTCTCTTCTCAGTAAAAGCCATTACCATTCAACTAGTTTGCTCAGGTCTAGAACCTAGGAGTCTTTAAAAGGAAAACCCTTGAGGGCACCTTAGTCCCTGGACACGTGCTTCCTCCGCCTCACCAGGGCTGTCAGAGTACCCCGGTCAGAGAAAGAATGAAAGGCATTCAGTGTGCGCTCCCCGCAGGTGCTCAGGGGACGCATCTTCAGCCACTCCCCTGCCCCTCTCCCCCCAACCAGCCCGCCGCCTGCATCCTTTCCCTCCCACACGTCACAATCCTTTGTGCCTGGATGGTCCTGCCCCGGGGTTTCCGGATCGTTCCGATCTCTTCGGACGCCTCAGGGCCTCCGTCACATTACCCTGAGGGTTTCCTTGGGCGCATTCAACACATCCTGAAAGTAGTGTTTGCGTCCGTCCCCTCACACGCAAAACCCCGCCAGGCCTGCAGGGGCACTCGAGCGCAGACGGCCTCCCCCGTGGCCCTCAGGCTGGAGAGGGGAGGGACGCGGCGCCGGAAGCGGGGGCGGGCGCGATGCAGCCTGGGAGTCGTAGTCCACGCGGGTGGCTGTACGTCACACTCGCGGGGAAGGTACCCGGCGTGGGCGCGCAGAGGGGAACCCCGACACTTACCCAGGTCGGGGATCCCACGCCGCAGCTCCAGACACAAGAGGGGGAGCGCAGAGAGGAGGAAAATGCCCACGACACCGCGGGCTGCCATGGCGGCGAGGGGCCCTCCCCTTCCGGTTCCGCCCCGGGGAAGGCGGTGTGGAGCCCTCGCCTAGGACCGGGGCAGGCAGAGGTCCGCCCCTGCTATTGAGATCGGGAGAAAGACGAGTCCCGCCCCACGTCACGTGGTGTCCGGGGAGCCCGCCCCACTGGCGGCCGTCCAGCCGCGTGCAGTGGAAGCCCCGCGAGAGTTCCAACGTGGCGGCTCCCCGGGGCCTGGGGCTGCGGAGGCCGAGAGAGAGCTCGCAGAGTGACATCAGCTGGAAGGGGAAGGCTGCCGGGAGACCGCCTGGCCCCTTGGCCTCGGGACCCTGACCAGTGATTGTGGGCTTTTGGGTCGGAGCTACTAAGCGCCACTTGGTTCCGGAGCACCAGCTTCTTCTCTCCGGGGTGGGGAACCTTTTTTCTGCCAAAGGCCATTTGGATATTTATAACATAACTGGAGGCCCCGTGCAGGAATGCATGCACAGGTGGGGTCCAACCTGCGCTGTGGGGGCGGGGCTGGCAGGGGCGGGGCCCTGGTGGAACTCCTGGTGGAAGGGGCAATTTGCATATTGGCCTTTTATTATATAGCAGCATCGGGGGAGGGGCACACAAAATTATCAACTTTAAAATTAGCCCACTGTATTTGGTCAGCCCTGTAATTCATCCCTAATGTAAGGTGACCAGACGTCCCGCTTTTGGCGGGACAGTCCCGATTTTTAACAATTTGTCCCGTGTCCCGCGGCATTTTTAAGAAGTCCCAATTTTTGGAAAGAGACATATGTACTGCTCTTTGTAATATTTTAAGTAATAATAATAAAGAACCCCCCTAGTCAATGGTGTCCCGCTTTACCAATGTTAAAATCTGGTCACCTTACCCTAATGCCTTGGCAGGGCCAACCAAATGACTTCGTAGGCTGGAGGTTCCCCAGCCCTGCAAGGTTCCTGGCGTGTCCCGTGGTCATTGGTGACCCTGGAAAGATGATTCAGAAGTGGAGACTGGTATGGTGATTTCGGGGAGCAGGGGTGGTGGTGGAAGAGGGCGTGGAGAGGATACACGGTGATTGAAAAAGGGTAAAGTGAAATTAACCAGAGACTAGCTCCTAATTCCAGATCCTGGAGACTCGCTGCCCCTTGTTCTGCCTGCCTGCTTGTCATTTTGCCCACCGGTGTTATTGTTAGTGACTTGACCTCACAGTTAAATGACCTCATTGCCATCGCATGGCTCACCTCTATGGCGTTTCCTCCGACCTGTAACTCAGTGAAGCTACGGAGGTCCTCAAAACAGGATTTCATGCTTTGAATTTTCGTTTTCTGGCCCATCAGTCCTCCCACCTCACCCTTCAATGCAATTCCACCAACGTTTATTGAGCCCCACAATGTGCCTGGTACTGTAGAACTCGTCCTCACAAAGTCAGTTTGGTGGGAAGGATAGACCTGTAAACAGATAAATGCAATACGGTGCCTAAGTGCTGTGATGGGGATACTCCAAAGCTTGGGCGAAAGCTTTGCTGAAGGAAATCGTGACAAAATCGTGTTGTAAATGTTAGGAATGGAGGCAGGGGTACAAGAAGAGTGGGAGTTTAAGTTTAGAAAACAATGCAAAGGAACTACCAGCAGTTAAAATATTGCGGCTTAAAATTTGAATGGAGGTGCATAGAGGTGAAATCCGACGAATGGGTCCAGGCTGCCTGTCACTACTTGAGCCAATTAAGCAGAGACAGGGTTGAATCGGATATGAGAATTTTTATCGTCCAATATTGCCGGCAGCATGGGAGAGCAGCAGGGAATCCACAGAAATCTGCTCTACTCCCCCTTCACCCCACAAGCCAGCTGCTTATATTGGGTGGAAGGACAATGATTACATGGGGAAGTAAGCAAAAGGCATAAGAACGGGTATATGCGAAAGGAATAAAAATGGATATAATGGTTACAGGCAGTTGGGGCTGGGAGTTGCAAAGGGCAGGTGACTCCTGGACTCCGTTGTTTTAGCAACAAGGCTGTTTCTCTTCCTATGATGATAGGCAGTTCTTGAATAAGAAGAATGGACCGAGTTTTTTTTTTTTTAATATGTTTTATTGATTTTTAGCGAGATGGGAAGGGAGAGAGAGAGAGAAACATCAGTCAGTGAGAAATATTGATTTGCTGCCTACTGCATGGCCCCCACTGGAAATCGAACCAACAACCTTTTTGGTCTATGGAACGATGCTCCCACCAACTGAGCAACCTGGCCAAGGCTCCACAGGTACCTCTACAGGTAGAAGCCATATTTAGATACCATTGAGGAGGAGAGGAAGGGTGAATTTAGACAAGGAATAGCATTGTTATATGAGGAGCCATGATTCAAATATTATAGACTTGATTCATTCAATCAACAACAAATATGAAGCAACTACTATGCCCCGGGTATTGTTACAGATGCTGGGAACATAGCCACCAACATGATTCCTGCTCTTGGAGTTTGTACTCTAGTGTGTGTTGGTTAATTTTGTACATCAACTTGGAGGGTGTTTTGTTCTGTAAATAGTTACAAAAATAATACCACATATTTAGATTCAGAATAGAAATAATAGTGGTATTTCTAAGGCTTTTTATGATCTTCCCCATTTCATATTTTCAAATACATCTGAAAACAATGAATTTGAGATCAAAGAATGAAAAGCTATTCACATGTATCATTTCCTACTAGAAGTGTCTTCTGAGATAGTATCCAGTTTCCCAACAAAGCAAACGTCCTATTCTCAGAAAGATCCCTTCCCATCATAAAATTTGCTTTTTGTTAATTTCATAATCAATTATAGTTCTCTTTAGTGTTTATCCTTTGCCTTAATAAACACTGAAATTGTGCTATTGAGTAATGTTTGTTTTATTTCTTTCCTCATTGTTTTTATCTTCATAAATGACTGCACTTATTTTCATATATGCTTCATGAGAAATATATTTCATTGAGCAACCTGTACGAGCAAGGTTCTTTATAATACCACTGTTTCTCATACAGACTTCTCAGATTGTTTACGGAAGTATAGTAGGCCCCTTTATCCATGTTTTCACTTTCTGCAATTTTTTTTCTGCAGTCAACTGTGGTTTGAAAATCTTAATAAAAAATACAGAAATAAACAGTGAGTTTCAAGTTGTGCTCCATTCTGAGTGCAGTGATGAAATCTCGTGCTACACCATCCTGCCCAGGATATGAATCATCCCTGTGGCCAGTGTCTCCATGTCCCCATGCTGTAGATGCTCCTAAGTAGCCATCTTAGCTATCAGATCGACTACTGTGGCCTCGAAGTGCTTGTGTTCAAGTTGCCCCTGTAATAGCCTAATGCTACATCAACAATGCCTACCTACACCATTCGCCTCACTTCGTCTCATCACATAAGGCATTGCATCATCTCACATCATATTCATACAACTGTTATTAAGGCATATTATTATAATGGTTCTATTTTATTATTTAGTTGTTACTCTCTTTGTGCCTAACTTATAAATTAAACTTTATCACAAGTATGTGTGTATAGGAAAAACAGCCTATTAGGGTTTGGTGCTCTCTACAATTCCAGGCATCCACTGGCGAGTCTTGGAACATATTCCCTGCACTTAAGGGGGGATTACTGTACTGTCACCACCTGCCAACGTAATTGCTTTGCATCTGTAACCTCAAATAGCACAAAACTGCAATATAGATTAGTATCCATCATGAATGTATTTCCTATAAATTATAGAAAAATGTAGAGGAAGAGAGGCTACATTAAAGAAAAAGAAAAACTGAGTCAACATTTTCTACAAAAAATATAAAAAGGATCTTGGAACATACAAGAATCAACCAATGAATGCATAAATAAATGGAACAACAAATTGATGTTTCTCCCCTTTCCTCTCTAAAATCAATCAATAAGAAGAATCTCGGATTTTCTTTTTTCACCATAGAGCACCATCTATGATGGTTTCTCTCCAATAATGGTTAAGAGACTAGGCTTCAGAGTTAGGTCTCCAGGATTTGAACCCTTGCTCTGCCCAGCTCGGTGATCTTATACAAGGTATTTACCCTCTTTGAGCCTCAGTCTCCTTATCTATAGATACAATAGTACATGAGAAGATAACATGTAAAGCTCTTAGAGCCAGGCTTAGCTTAATGCATATTTGTTTATTTTTTTAAAATATACTTTTATTTATTTCAGAGAGAAAGGGAGAGGAAGAGAGAAATGGAAACATCAATGACCAGAGAGAATCATTAGTCAGCTGCCTTCTGCATGCCCCACTCTGGGAATCGAGCCTAAAGCCCAGGCATATGCCCTGACCAGGAATTCACCTGCGACCTCCTGGTTCCTAGGTTGACATTCAGTCACTGGGCTGCACTGACTAGGCTTCTTATTTCTGAAAAATATGTCACAGTGTTTTTGTGGAAATCACCTAACTTTGTTTAGTATTAAAAATATTTTTTAAACTAAAGTTTTAAAAAATATTTTTAATGATGACATTATTAAAAGGTGAAATAATTTGGGCTCTGTTGTTTCTCACAAATCATGCTAGTTTATCACGATGTATTAAGACTGCTACATTTGAACAGTAACTCAGTTGATTTTTATTTTTAGCATTTAATATCATCTCCAAACTACCTCTTATTAACTGCATTAACTAAAATTTTACTTTAGCTGACATTTATTTTTCTTTTTTTAAAATGATATCTTAGTGTAGTTTTTTTAAAAATATTTTTATTGATTTCAGAGAGGAAGGGAGCAGAGAGAGAAACATTAATGAGGAAAGAGAATCCTTGATTGGCTGCCTCCTTCATGGCCCACCCTGGGGATATGCCCTGGCATATGCCCTGACTGAGAATCGAACCTGCCACCTCTTGGTTCCTGGTCAACACTCACCCACTGAGCCACACCAGCTGGGCTAGCTGACATTTCTTAAATAAGGTCATAAGTCTTCAAGTGTTGGGGATATGACTACTTATTCCTCTTCCCACATAAGTCAGAAGCAAAAAGGTAAAATGCTTACATGAAAATAAAATAATTTAGTCCTAAATAATACCTTACAAACCTTTGGTTGCAACATATTATGTAACATGGACTATGGAACTAGGTGATTAAAAGTTCCTTTCTCCTTTGAAACTATCGGAATCAGACTTTTACTTCCTTTCATCTTCTTTATTTTTGCTTAATAAAGTCATTCTCCTCCTCCTCCTCCCCCGTATTTCTGGGTTCAAGACTTGACATCTTTGACTCTTGACCCCTTCTTCAACTTGTCAATTTTACTTCATGTCTGTCCAGTCTGTTCCTTCCCTGTTGTCAATACTGCTGCCTATTACTTTTGCCTCCTATACTGCCAGTTGCACCATCTCCAGTTCATTTCATATATTTTCAGGGAAACACCTCTGAAAAATCTCCAATAACTATTGCCTACTGAGTAATGTTTAAACACCTGTGCCAGGTTACAACCAAGGCTTCCAGGACTTCACCCATCTTGCATTACCCCCTTCAAGCTGCCTAGCTACTACACTGCTCTGCCTACTATTTCCAGCTCCTGCTGGCTCACTTCCTCCACTCTACATTATTCTCTCTCATGTGCTTATTTCCTTTTTGGTCAGCCTCCCAGTTTCACAGATGAAGAAACTGACACTCAGAGAGATTAAATTAACTATGACAGGGCCTGTGGTATGATATGAATCCAAGTGCCTCTGACTCAGACTCTTAACTGCCAAACACTTCAGTATGTATCTCTTAAGAACAAGGATATTTCCTTATAATCACACTACAGTGATCAAACTTAGGAAATTTTATACTGATGTAGTACCATTATCATATTCCAGCTTTGTCAATTATCCCAATTCAAAAGCTCATCCGGGATCACCTTGCTTTTTTTTTTTTTTTATTGCTTTCAGAGAGGAAGGGTGAGGGAGAGATAGAAACATCAAAGATGAGAGAGAATCAATGATGGGCTGCCTCATGCACGCCCCACCCTGGTGATCAAATCTGAAACCCAGGCATGTGTCCTGACCCGGAATTGAACCAGCAACCTCTCGACCTCTCAATGCATGGGACAATGCTCAGCCAACTGAGCCACACTGGCCAGGGTTCTTCAGTCTTGAACCTGAGAAATTTCCTCAGTCTTGCATTGTTTTAAGACATGGATAGTTTTTAAACTACCAGGCTAATTGTAAAATTTCCCTCAATGTGGGTTTTTCAGGTTATGAATTTTTAGCAAGAATATTACGTAAGTGAAGTTTGCACTATTTTTTTTTTATTGATTTCAGAGAGGAAAGGAGGAGAGAGAAATTTCAATGATGAATCATTGATTGGCTGCCTCCTGCATCCCTCCATCCCCACCCCCCACCCCCAAGATCAAGCCTACAATTCAAGATTGTGCCCTGATAGGAAATTGAACTATGACTTCCTGGTTTACAGGTTGATGTTCAACCACTGAGCTACACCAGTTGGGCTAGTTGTGCACTTCCTCCTGAATCATCTCATGAGGTACACAATGATAAGTGTCTCATCACTGGCAATGTTTAACTTTGAAGTTACCATTTTTCCCTTTGTGATTAATAAGCAATCTATGGGGACCTATTCAGAGACTGTGTACTAACGCTTTTGCCATCATACTTTCACCCAGTGATTGTAATGTCCACTGATTGTTAATGACACTATTACTAAGATAGTTGCGAAATGATGACCTTTCTAACTCTGTTGTTCCTTTTACATGCATTATATGGTATTTTACTGGAAGGAAGAACTTTCCCATTTTCCCCTACACAACTTTTTGATCAGGAAAAAAACCTTCAAAAAGGAGTTGGGTATTATTCCGATCGGAGTGTGGTTGATTCCCAGTCCCCTTCAGTGTGCAGGGTCCAGTGCCTGTGACCTGAACCTTCACTCCGCTGCTTGTACAGCTCAGTCTGTGGATGCGCATGGGCTGTGGCCTATCGTCTCACCAACTCAAAGCCCACTTACTACTTGGTTGTCCAGTTGGTAGTTCCAGATATTGTAAAACAATACCCGAGCCTGGAAAGGTTGGGAGGAAAACGCTTTTGTGTCTCCATCTCTCCCCTTTCTTTTGTTAGTTTATTTAATCCTCACCCAAAGATATTTTTTTTTATTGTTTTTCAGAGAGAATGGAAAGGAGGGAGGGAGGGAGGGAGAGACACACACACAGCGATTGGTTGCCTCCCACATATGCCCGACTGGGTCCGGGATTGAATCTGCCATCCAGGTATGTGCCCTTAACTCGCAATCAAATCCAAGACCCTTCGGTATGCAGGCTGATGCTCTAACCACTGAGCCATGCAGACCAGGGCTCTACCCTCTCTTTATGCTTCATCTGTAGATCATGTTGGGAGTGCGAGAATTCCCTCACTCCACTGTTCTTTAGTTCTGGTTGGACTACTTATAAAATAATAAAATTGATACAACACTAGCTCAACAGGAAAAAAACAACAACGCGTGTGCACAGGAGAATGACATGATGCTCAGAACATAAAATAGGTTCAAAGACATGATTGAACTGGGAACCCTTTTATACTTTTTCCACCAAGAAATTTATGAGAAATGGACAGGACAAAGAAAGTGTTCATGAGAAAGGACTCGAAAGCAAGGTGTGGTATTCGCTGGTGAGCAATCTAAACAAAAGCTTGGGCTCTGGCAGTAAATTAGTAAAGGCTTTGTTTACACACGCTTTTTAAAAATCCATACATTTTAATTGATTGGAGCGGAAAGAGAGAAACACCCACAGGGGTGGACCCGGGCATGTGCCCTGACTGGGAATCAGACTGGCGACCTTTCCCTACACGGAGCGACGCTCAGCCGACGAGCCACACCGGCCAGGGCTGCCCAGCCTTTTCCGTTCTGGGTTTCTAACCTGCGAGGCGGAGCCGCGGCGCCCGAGCCCCGAGGGCGCCTGCCCTGCAGCTGATTTTCTACTTTGACGGGGACAGAGACTCAGACAGCTCTTGCCGCTTCTCGGGTGATTTTAGTGAGAAATGATCAATTGCGGATTAAATCAGGGCGGCCGACCCTGGTTTCGAAAAACACGAAACTCGTTATTCCGATGTTCCCAGAACTCCCACCCGCCTCCACAACGATGGAGGGAACGCTCCAAAGGCTGATGAACTAGAAGCGGGCGTTCATCCTTTCTGCCCCGCGGGCCTCCAGCAACCTGCCTCCGGTGGGCGCCCCTCGGGTGCGGGGCCTCCGACGCTGGGGTGACGAAGGCAGCGGAGCGGTCACCCCCCACCCCCAGCCCCACCCGCAAGCTCCCCGCTCCGGGGAGGGCCGGGGGTTCGCACGCAGGTGCCGGGAGGGGGCCGGCCCTTGGCGCCCGCCTATCCCAGGCTCAGGAACCGCGGCCCGAGGCTCCCGCTCCGCCCTGCACCTCCCCCCGCAACCCCCGCGCACCCCGGTCAGGGGCCCAGTCACCCCGAGGCCACCCGTGCCCGGGGCCGCGCCCCCTCCTTCCCAGGGGCCCGCCCCGGGGCCGCCCCCTCCGCGCACTTCCGCGCGCATGGCCCTGCTGCCCCGGGCCCTGAGCGCCAGCCGGTGGCCGAGCTGGCAGCGGGCGGCGCGCGCCTCCGCCGGCCCCCCGCGCGCCCGCGCCGTTTCCCGCTGCGTGGCCCGCGCCATGGCGAGCAGGCAGGAGGCGCTGCCGCGGGGCCCGCCGCCCGGCCCCGGCGCCTACGACTACCTGGTGATCGGCGGCGGCTCGGGCGGGCTGGCCAGCGCGCGCCGGGCGGCCGAGCTGGGCGCCAGGGTCGCCGTGGTGGAGAGCCGCAAGCTGGGCGGCACCTGCGTGAGTACCGGGGCCCGCACCCCCGCCGCCGCCGCAGCCCCGCTTCCCCTTCGCTCCTCCCGGGACGGTCTGCGCGCTTTCCTGCTGCGATCCGTTCCTCCGGGCCCCAAGCCTGGGCACCTGGTGCTTTCCGCCTTCCCACCCGCTGCCGAGGCCGGGATCCCAACTGGTTTAAATGAACAAAGTGTAAAGGGGGCCTCCCGGCGACACCTCCTCCCACCCCCATGAACTCTGCGTCGGTCCCGGCCCCCGGTGCAAAATGAGCCGCAGCCGTAGCGGTGAAATCGGACGTAACTCTCCCGCATCCTCATTCCTCGGGGTGGGAGAGTGTGGTGTCCCGCGCTGGGGCTCATAGCCGGATCCAGGAGACATGAAACTGCATCTGGGGAAATTGCAGCTGGCCCGCGTGCACGGGAGGAGGGGGAGAGGGGGTCATGTCCTTGAGCAATAGGTTCCTGGTCCTTTCCCGTTTCGAGGGCAGCGTGGGTTACCGCAGTGGTGCTCACCGCGGCTGCACGTGCGATCACCGAGGAGTGAACACGTTCTTGCGGGGTTCCGCTCCCGTGGCCTCTCCTTTCACTGGTCTGAGGTGCGGCCTGGCTGTTAGGATTTTCAGAAGCCCCTGAATTTCAGCCAAGGCCAGAACCGCTGGCTACAGGGTTACCTCGATGTAGGATTTACTGTTACATGACTTCTCAGGCCTTGTGCCTGTTTTGTCTTTTTTTTTTTGGGGGGGGGGCGTGGGGATTTTAAAACTACCCCCCCAAAAGAGGATTGTAAATCCTGCAATTAAGAAACTGTTCATCATTTTTAAAAAGTTTTGTTCCTAAGTTATTGACTCTATCACAAGACTTGATTGGGTGAGGCACTTGCTGTTACTATTACAGTGTCGCCAAGGTTAACCTGGCATTGGGGGTGGGCTCTCTACAGTTCCTTTGGATACTGATGTTTAAGTTGTACTAAGCTGGGAACTCCTTAGCAGCGGTTCTCAACCTGTGGGTCCCGACCCCTTTGGGGGTCGAACGGACCCTTTCGCAGGAGTCGTCTAAATACATCCTGCATATCAGATATTTACATTACGATTCATAACAGCAGCAACATTACAGTTATGAAATAGCAACGAAAATAATTTTATGGTTGGGGGGTCACCAAACATGAGGAACTGTATGAAAGGGTCACAGCATTAGGAAGGTTGAGAACCACTGCTTAAGGCTTAAGGGCAGGGATGGGTTCCTGTGTTTGTGTACCCCTTATCATCTTAACAAAATACCTTACTCCATAACTGTATGTCAAATGAATGAAACTCAACGTTGACAGCTCTAAAAGGGCCGACTCCTTTGTCCAGGCCTCATTTTTCAAGTTCAAAATGAAAGTAGGAATGAGAAAAGAAAAGAAAAAAAATCCCTGTTAATTATCCACTTGCACCTTGACACCTTAGCCCCGAGAAGCTGAATTAGCAGAAGTCTGTCTGTGCAGAAAGCAGATTGAAGGGTGCCACTAAGAGGCCCCCCCGACAACTTTATAACTGCTCCTCTTTGTACCTCAGCACTTTTCTCCTTCCTCGTTTATGGCACAGTCAGCCTGCGCTGTTCCTCGGCAGTGTCTGGTTCTCTTGGTATTCATCAAAAGGGCTGACGGGTTTTTAGGTTCCTGTGAGTAATGTGAACACATTGAGAGGTGAACTGCCTCTGAATGAACCCAGGACAGGTCAGGACCGTCGGCACGTTGCTGCATTCCTGTAGCGCGCCTGGCCTTTCTTACCTCCTCCTGCTGCAGCAGCTTCTGTTTTCCTGTAAGCGTTGCTGTTTGGGGGGAATCCTCAGTTTAACGTTTTCAAATTGGCTTTTGTACAAGGAAGGGTGTTGGTAGGTGTTGAATATGAGAGAAGATATAACCCATTGATAAGACAGGAGTTCAGATTCCAGATATCTGGGTTTTCCTCAGTTGCAAAAATACGCTTCTTATGTGCAGGAGTTTCCAAGCAGGTGTAGGGAAGCAAGGCTTTCTGAAGCACATTATTTCATGTGTTCATGTCTTCATGGTTTTGAATTCTGAGTGCTAAGTATTTGGAGGGGGCTGGCTGAGAGAAAAGGGTAGGTAGATACAGATATTTGTAGGCAAAAGTCCCTTCCATGAAGGAATTTACAATATAGTTGGGGAACACAGGGTTGACAATCAACCCCAAAGTGAGGTGGACTATGTTAACTGCTACAGTAATAACAAGTCACAGCGGTTGAGAGAAGAGTTATAATTAATCCTTTCTGCCTGGGCAACATGGGGTGGTTTTGTGAGGAGACAGTATCTTTCTGAACTTGAACAGGTGAATATTTGGATGAATATTTTTTGTGAGGGTAGAGTAAGGGCAATGGCCTGGAGTCAGTGGATGTTGTATAATCGAGTTTAACTGGAGAGGAGGGTGTCTCTAGTCGAAAAGATGGGAAGCTAATGGGAAATGGCAGTGGTAAAAAAAAATGTGGATTTTTGGTGTGCCCTGCTGGGTAGCTCATCATCTGGTTAGAGCATCGTCTGATACCCCCAAGCTGTGGATTCAATTCCAGGTCAAGACACGTACAAGAATCAACTGTACATAAGTGGAACAAGGTGTCCATGTTTCCTTTCTTCTCTCTCTCTCTCTCAAATCAATCTATCTGTCTATATCTATTTTTTTAAGTGAAGTTTCTGGAAGTGTAACTGGAAAAGGGCTGGGACTGGGCCTGGAGCCGGTCTGCCTCGTGCGGGCTGGTAACGTGTGGGTTCTTGACTTCATGCAGGAAAGATTTCACAAAACAAGTCTAGGAGATTTTGACAGTACATTTATTTTATTTTATTTTGAGAGTATGTTTATTAAAGGTGGGGACAGTGAAACAAGGAAGGGCTTAGGATAGAAGAAGCAACAGGAGAGCGCCTAGACGGGGCTCTGCTTTGGCTCTCTAGAAATTGATTGGATAACTTCTCTCTAGCAATGTTATAGGAAAGAAATGAAGCGCAGCAGGGCTGCTGTTAGCTCACTGAAAGGTCAGAGAAAATGGGGCCTTAGACACAGGTTCAGGAGGTAAGCCCGGGACAGGCTGCTCATCGGTCCCCCAGTTGCAAGTATCGTGGGGACTCCAAGAGTGTAGGAGAGAAGCCAGGCCAGCGTGGTTCAGTGGTTGAGCACTGACCTATGAACCAGGTCACCTCCTGGTCAGGGCCCATGCCCGGGTTGCTGGCTCCATCCCCAGTGTGGGGCATGCAAGAGGCAGCCGATCACTGATTGTCTCTCCTCTTTGATGTTTCTCTCTCTCCCTCTCTCTTCCTCTCGGAAATTTAAAAAAAAAAAAAAAAGCTTAGGCGAGAAAAGTAAAGATGTTTGCCTGAGAGGGCAGAAAGGCATGGGCATACTCCAGAGAGAGCCAGCTCTGGATCTTTGTCTCCTGGGTTCTCATTTGCTCTCTGAGGGGAGGTATTTTAGGGGAGGATCTCAACAGAATATTCATCAGCTTGATGCTGATGCACCAAAATGAGGTTTATTCCCCTGACTTCATCCATCCTTAGGTGTTGTTGGTACAGGTGGCACTAATTGTATTTCTGTTATCTATCTCCCTGAACAGGGTGATTTAAGCCATTTACGCCCTTGGTTGCGGAGAAGTGTAGACCATTTACTCCCCCCCCCCATACACTCTTTAATTTAGAAACCATTCCTGCTAATCAGGAAATGAAAGAAAAATGTTAAGCAGTTCCATATTGCACCTACATATAAATGATACTATAAGGCCCTTGCTGGTTTGGCTCAGTGGATAGAGCGTCAGCCTGTGGACTGAAGGGTCTCGGGTTCAATTCCAGTTAAGGGCATATGTCCAGGTTGTGGGCTTGATCCCCAGTAGGGGGCATGCAGGAGGCAGCCAGCCGATCAATGATTCTTTCTCATCATTGATGTTTCTATCTCTCTCTACCTCTTCCCTTCCTCTCTGAAATCAATAAAAATATATTTAAAGAAAGAAAGAAAAGACCGTTTAAAAAAAACGATACTGTAAGTGTGCCTTTTGGGGTGCTCCTGAGGTCCCTGCCTTTTCTCCTTTTCAAGGTCCCAGTATGATTAGATGCTGTGATGAGTCAGCCACTTTGCCCATAACAGGTGGGTGAGTCTTTCAGGACGGTGTGATTTCGTTGGGGAAGTCAGAAGTCCAAATGGCCCTTGCCCAGATAAAATCAAAGGCGTGTTCTTCCTGGTGGTTCTAGGGAAGAGGCCATTTCCCAGCTTCTGGAGGCTTCCCACATTCCTTGGTTTCTGACCTTGTGTTGCTCCTGCCTCGGCTGCCATCTTCCCATCACCTTCCTTAAACCGTTTGCTCGCAAGTGTTCTTGGTTAGGAAAGGAAGGGTTTTGCAATTGACTTGACGCTACACTGCTGGCCATGTAACTGGGTCTCAGTTTCCCTAACCCACGTGTCCTGCCTTACTAACCTGTGTCAGAAGCACTGTGCCCTATGGGAGGGTTGGAGTGGGAGAGTGCCATCAAAGTGGTTTTGTGGAAGGCAAATAGAATTTTCTTTACTATCGACTCCCCAACCAGTTTTTTTTCCTAAATAAAATACACTTTTTACTAAACAGTGTAGTTATCTGTAGTTTCTAAATTTTCCATGCAGTAGTTTTGTAAAAATGCAAGGTTTTGTTTTTAGGGTTTTGTTTCATGCTTCCTCCATAAACACTTCGATTCATGGAGTATTAGAGCTGGAAGGGACTTTAGAGATTCCCTGATCCAGTCTGACTATAGTTGTTTGAACAATGGAAGTACTCGCATAAGCTTGCTGACCTAAAATGGTTTTTTTTTACTTACATTTTTTTAGAGTAGTTACTGTTAAAAATTCTATCGCTATCATTTTTTTGTTTTTTTTGTCTTAAAAACATTTAGTTCTGCAGACTTGCTAGTCCAAGATCAAGGTGCCAGCAGAGCCCTGGCCGGGGTGGGTCAGTTAGTTGAAGCTTTGGCCTGTGCACCAAAAGGATCACGGGTTCGATCCCAGTCAGGGCACCTATGGGAAGCAATCAATTGATCTCTCTCTCTCTCTCTCTCTCTCTCTCTCTCTCTCTCTCTCCCCCCCCCTCCAACCCCTTTCCATAAAAACATTTTTTTTAAAAAAAGGCAATTTAATTTGAAAAAAAAAAAAAAAAGGTATCAGCTTCCTGACTCATTGATGGCCCTCTCTCCTGTGTTCTCACATGGTGGGAGGGCCTATCACTATCATTTTTAATCAAGAAAGTTTTTAAAAAGTATATTTATATTTTTAAATATATTTTATTGGTTTTCTACAGAGAGGAAGGGAGAGGGACAGAGTTAGAAACATCGATGAGAGAGAAACATCGATCAGCTGCCTCCTGCACACCTCCCACTGGAGATGAGCCCAAGGTGCGGGCCCCTGACCGGAATCGAACCTGGGACCCTTCAGTCTGCAGGCCAACGCTTTATCCACTGAGCCAAACACTCTATCCACTGAGCCAAACCGGTCAGGGCAAAACTATACATTTTTACTTACTTACGTACTTACTTATTTTGGAGAGAGAGAAAGATCGATCTTGATCCTCCTGCACGGGGATCAAGCTTATAATTTCAAGGAGAGGAGAGCCCTTTAAATTGAATTCTTTCTTAGCTTTATGAAACATTACATGGCCCTGTTGTTTTCATGTCGTTCAGGATTGGACTCACACAGATTCTTATAGGCATTTAGTCCAGGACCCTCACTTCACCGATAAGCAACTTGAGCGTCAGTTAAAATATTGTTGGAGACAAACCACACAGAGCATACAGCCACTAGGAACCATGACTTTGGTGTCATTTGCTGGTGTCATGAGTTGCTGAACATTTTCAAGCGTCGTTGTCAATTACAGAGAAGGAAACTTCTTACTCTTACTTCTTAGGAAACCAGACATTTACTCTGAAAACACTTGATTAAAGGTCTCTACCCCAGAGTTCCTGATTTAGTAGGTCTGGAGGGAAGCTGATGGGTGTGCGGGAGGCTGCTGATCGATATTCCTCCCTTCATTGATGTTTCTCTCTCTCCCCCTCACCCTTTCTCTCTTTAAAATAACAAAAACTTTTTTTTTTAAAGAATGAATCTGGTAAATCCTTTATAATTATGGGAGTCAGATGATAATGAATTTGGTCCTAGAGTCATTCATTGCATAGTTTCCTAATTTCATGCTTCCAAAGTAACCAGCTTAGAATGTTTTCCAGGGTGTCTATATGATAAGATTTTTCTGGCTACTCTTCAGTCTTCATTTGCCAGAGGCCTTTTTTTCTTTCTGTGATACGATGGAGTAGACACTGTATTTTCAAGATGAGCGATGTATTGGTGTATGGGAAGAGTTCACTGTTTTTTTTGATAGAATTTATTACGTTGAGCTGTTAAGAGGCTCAGATATGAAATGGCTGGTCCATATTGTGTTCTGTAGGGGAGGAAAAATAGTTCCTCTACCCTCTTAAGTTCAATCACTAGGACCTACAAATTAAACTGATAGTAGATTAACAGGAGAAAAGGTTTATTTCCTATGCACATAGAAAAGAAGTGGGGGGAAAATAAGGAAGTCGGTAGGCCTCTGAGCTTAATACCACTTTAACAAAGTTGTGAAGAGACTAGACCAAGGAAAGGGGGGTTGGGGCTTCTTGTTGCCCTCTATGATTTATTAAGTCATTTCTGAAGGCAGAAAAATACACGAGATGATAGATATTTGAATTCAGTTTTTGGGGTCTCCAAAAAGCTAAATGTAATGCTTTTCTCGTGATCAAATGTCACCGTGGAGAAGTGTGAGGAGTGCCCGAAGTCAAGGTGAATCAGAGCCTTTTGGGAGATTTGTCTTTGCGGGTCAGTTCCCCATCTACGCAGGCATGGGAACAGTCAGCTCGAGGAAGAGTGCTTTGTGGTGCACTGCTCGCCCGTTGCCCTGGGCCTGCGGGAGCAGATCCAGGTATGCTTGCTGAGTGCACGGAGCCTGCAATGAAGAGTAGCCAGGTTCACATGGGCTAGGTGTGCAGCGCTCCCCAAATAGAGTTAGGTGGTAAGAGGTGATCACCAGGACAAAAAACACTTTTTAAAAAATGTTTGGTTTTATTTATTTATTTTTTAACTTTTGAAAACTTACCAATTTTAGAGAAAGGATGAGAGAGAGAAGAGAAGAGAAACATCGATTTGTTGTTCCACTTATTTATGCGTTCACTGGTTGACTCTCCCCACCCCCACCCCTCTACCCCCCATTCGTTGATCCTTGTATGTGTCCTGACCAGGGATCAAACCTGCAGCCTTGCCATATTGGGACAATGCTCTAACCAGTTGTGCTACCCAGTTGGGGCTTTTTTTTTAATTGAGCTATAATTGTCATATAGCTGCCTTATATTAGTTTCAGGTGTACAACATAATGATTCGATATATTGCAAAATAATCACAAGTCTAGTTAACATCCATCACCATATGCAGGTGCACATTTTTTTTCCTTGTGATGAGAACTTCACTGTCTATACTCTTAGCAATTCCAAATACACAATACTGTATTTTTCCGTAGAGTCACCATGCTGCACACTACATCCCCATAACTTATCTCATAACTGGAAGTTTATACCTAACAAAAGCCTTCTTGATCATAGTGCCACTCTGCTGGAGAGGCTGGCAAGAGAGGCGGGGTTTTGAAGAAGCCTGAGAAACAGTTTGCGCAGTAGGTTGTTTGTATTCGTGTAAGCTGCTTTGTTGGGACTTTGCATCAAGTACCCTTTTGCAAACAATCCTGAAAAAACAAAATGGCTTTCAAGGCAGTTTTAATGAATCTTGTTCTTAACCCAGGTTAAAAAAAAAAGTTACTACTTTTAGGATGTGATCAAAAGGAAGTCCACAGATATAAACAAAAGTTTGTGTGTAAGCATATATCACAGCTTGTTTACAAAGACCCTTGGGAGTAACTTATCTCATGTCTAATGGTCATGAATAGGTATTTTCTTAAACAATTATTTTGGGTTGTTTTTTTTTTTGACAAGAAATCTTTCAAGTATTTGCTTTTCCTTGTGTGTTGGCTGCTAGAATTCTGAGAATCAAATTTATGATCTGTTTCTAGTAAGTATGTAAGACTTAATAGCATACTTAATGCTTGATTATCATCCTTTGGTCCTGAAAAATAATGTAGATTTCCGCCTGAGGTTTTCTCAAAAGGGACATTCTGGGTGTTTTACTCATGATACTCCAAAGGCCCAGAAATCCTCTAGGACAGCTGGTGAGATGGTTTGGTTGCTATTATTCAGCTGGTAGGTCCTCTCACTTCCTATCTATTTCTCTCCTGCTTCCCTTTGGGTTCTGCGCAAGCCCAGGCTTCTGCCATCTCCTGACCTGTACTGGCGCCTGCAAATGGAATTGTTCCCCTCCACCCCCTTCTGCTTTTCTTGAGAAAATGCTGATAAGTAACATTCTCTCCTCGGCTAAGGTGACCAGATTTTAACATTGGTAAAGCGGGACACCATTGACCGCTTGGCCGCCGAAAACCGCATAGTCCCTTCCCGTTCTCCCGCCATTCCCTAGCTTGTCGTGCATTCTTTCCAAAAATTGGGACTTTTTTAAAACGCCGCAGGACGTGGGACAGATTGTTAAAAATCGGGACTATCCTGCCAAAAGCAGGACATCTGGTCACCTTACGTCATGACATAAGAAAAGTAATATTCATCTTTTCCAGCTCTATACTAGAAAAAATGAAATAATTGTAGATTATGACTTAGAACTCAAGTAAGTCTCCTGGGCTGGTGCTTGGGGTTCATTTCTTGCAGGTTTGTTTTATATTGAGTTTAATATTATTAAAATATGTCCTTTTAATTTTTTTTCCTAGGTGAATGTCGGATGTGTCCCCAAAAAGGTAGAATTTAAAAAAAAATTTTTTTTTATTGTTGAAAGTATTACATATGTCTTCTTTTCCCCCCATTGACCTTCGCCCTGCTGCTCCCGCCCCCCAGCCCATGTACTCACCCCCCTTATGTCCGTGTCCATTGGCTATGCTTCTATGCATGCATACAAGTCCTTTGGTTATCTTTACCCCTTCTTCCCACTCTCCCCGAAAAGGTAGAATTTTCATTTCTTATTCCTTCCGCACTCCTTTTACATGTTTGGTAAATCATGATCAGCATAAGATTATTTCCAAATGTTTCAGTGAAAATTCTTTCTGCAAAAAATAACTGAGAAACTAAACTAAAAGTGGCTTAAACAAGAGGCTAATGTTTGTTTCTTTTGTTTTTATAATCACTTACTAAGAAAGCTGGAGGGAAAAACAAGCTGAGAGAGAGACCCTTTCTGAGATTGGCTTAGTACGTAAGGAAATCTGACAGCACCCTGGCTTCTTTCGTCTTTCCATTCTGATACCCTGGGCGTACAATCGACAGTAACCCCCTGCCTCATGGCCATGATGGCTCTCAGACTGTGTCCCACCCAGCACTGTCTCTGCAGATTGCTTTAGGTTATCTTGGTCAGGGTTGAGCTATTATCCCCTGCAGGGGAGCCTGGGGGAGGGAGGTGCTCCTGGGCAGATAACCATAGAAACAGTGAGCTCCTGGACACTAACTGCATCTTGCATGCAGAAGAAAGTCATCCTGGACCTTGCCATGTAGTAAGTTTTCACCACAGGGCGACAGAGTAAAAAAACTCCTGTGGGGGCACAGTGGGGAGGTAACCAGGAATGGAACACAGTGTCCCGTATCATACTTTATAAGGAACAGTGACCAACAAAACATATATAATCATGGCATAAAAGAAAAGCAGTATTCATCTGCACAAGATAACTTTTTCTTAGGGAGATCCTGCCAGGAAATAAAAAGTTTATACCTAGCTCTCAGCCCAAGTGCTGACCTGACCAAGAGCAAGTGGCTGATGGTGGTGGGTGGGTGGTCCTCTCACACATGGCTCTAGTTAACTGCTTGGAACCATGGGGTGACAGTGCAGAGGTGGGGTGTTTACCTCAAGCCATCTGGCCTTTTACCTGCCCCAGTACATGTCTGAATTAGTTTTTTTCCCAGGGAAAATAGAAGTTTTTCTCTTGGAAAGACATGTCAAGATTGTCATAGGTATTTTTGTTTGTTTCATTTTGTTGGTGGGAGATTTTGTGTTTAAGCACAGAAATCGATTTCTCTATACATTGCCCACATTAAAAACATGAATCACGTGACTTGGGGTATCTTATGTCGACTCTAAGACTGATTTCTCAAGTTACTTGAGTGGCACTTCTTTTTATTTTTATTTTTTGTTAATCCTCACCTGAGGATATTTTTCCCATTGCTTTTCTGAGAGAGAGTGGAAAGGAAGGAGGGGGAGAGAGAGAGAGAGAGAGAGAGAGAGAGAGAGAGAGAGAGAGAAATGTGAAAGAGACATATCAATTGGTTGTCTCCCACATATGCCTCAATCAGGGCCAGTGATCAGACCCGATATCCTTCTGGTATGTGGGCCAAAGCTCTACCACTGAGCTACCAGCCAGGACAATGGCATTTCTGGGTATAGTATTTGGATACCTTTATGGTAAGTAGTTTATTAATGGAGTTACTGTGTACTTGGGTCCTAGCCCCGTCTTTGCTATTCCAAAAATTCAAGTATAATGATTAACTTACGAGTGAATTGATTATCTGACATCAAAAGAAATTGTTTTATAAAATGATAATATTGATTTATCAGTTTAGTGTGACTAAGATTATATCTGGGTTTAGTAATTAGGACAGGTTAGCTTTTTCTCAATATGGAGACCCAGCCTGCAAACCAAATTCTTGAGTGAAAGTTTCTTAAGTTTTCCATTCTGTAGCCTCATGGATTCTCTTTACCACTGTAGTGATAGTTGGTGCTAGTAGCTGTGGTGCAGGTTACCTTGAATGAACTCATCCTTACCTGTGACAAAGGAAAAAATGACAGCTCTGATTTCCAAAGCTGACTCTTGTTTATACTTGCTAATCATTTTATTCCACATTTGAATGCAATTTTAAAACATGTTATAATCCTAAGCTTACAACATTTTGTTACTGAAATTACATTTTTTAAATATTTTGTTATTATTATTTAATTTTTTAAAAAAATATATTTTATTGATTCCTCACAGAGAGGACGGGAGAGGGATAGAGAGCTAGAAACATTGATGAGAGAGAAACATTGATCAGCTGCTTCCTGCACACCCCCTACTGGGGATGTGCCTGCAACCAACGTACATGCCCTTGACCGCAATCGAACCTGGAACCCTTCAGTCCACAGGCCGACGCTCTATCCACTGAGCCAAACTGGTCAGGGCTATTATTTAATTTTGTTGTTGATTTTTAGAGAGAGAGGAAGGGAGAGGTAGAGAGGAAGAGAAACATTCATCAATGGATTGGCTGCCTCTTGCACACATCCTACTGGGGATCCAGCCCACAACCCGGGCATGTGCCTTGACCAGAAATCCAACCTGCGACCTCTTGGTGCATGAGATGATGCCCAACCAATTGAGCCATATCGACCAGGGTTGAGATTACATGTTAAATTGGCAGCTTTTTGGTATATAAGCAAATACCCTAATCTCGTCAGTGACACAGGCCTGAGTTTTATTCCAGAAAGGTTTTCTATAATATGTTTTCTAGTATAGGGAGCGTTTTTTTCTGTCTTAGAAAAATTTCTTGTTTTCTGTGGCACATCTTTCCTCAAAAATGTTCTTTCCTTTTGTCTTAGATTTTGGAATCTGTTCTACTTGGAATCATGCAATTATGGATATATGGATTATGTAAATCAGTTATATGTAGTTTATATGGTAGTAAATCTGCTATTGATTGGTGCTACCTCATTATTTTAAAATGCCATCTGGACTGATACTGCGCAGTGGACTGAATTTGTAATATTTTATTCCCATATATTTCACTTTACTCTTCTATTCTGATCACATGTACCAGGTAGTGACCTTATATTTTTGTAGGGGTCTACTGATTTCAAAATACTTCTGGATTCTTGAAGATCAGTGGGTAGTTACCTCTTGTTCTGTGGAGGAGGCTGGCACCTGGAGTAACGCCCCTTGCACAGGGTAGAGCAAAGCAGCAGCAGAGAAGGAACTGAATGCATGGGCCTACTGCTGCCTAGATCAGGTCTCAGCCTAAAAGCAAATGCAGTTCAGACAGAGGCACCCTCTCCAGAGGGTTAGATGCTATAGCACCGTACAAACTATAAACTGGAAGTAAATAAATATGGTACCTCAGAATAAGATAAGGTTTAGTGATGTTTCTTAAAATAACAGTAACTTATTTGTGGTATTGATACATTTTTCATATGCATTTGTTTAAGATAAAGACTCTAGCAGATAGCCCTGGCCAGTGTGGCTCAGTTGGTAGAGTGTCACCCTGTGCACCGAAAGGTCTCTGGTTCAATCCCCAGTCGGGTTGCATAAGAGAAGCAACTAATTGATGTTTCTCTCTCTCCTCCCTTTCGTCTTTCTCTCAAAACAAAACAAAACAATAAAAATATTTAAAAAAGAATGTAGCAGATAAAATGGTTCATTCTATATTACATGAATTTCACCCCAGTAAAGGAAACAGAATCCAGTAGTCATCAATTCATTCATCTTGAGGCAGGCATAAAGGGAGAAAGGTGCAAACAAGGAATCTTAAGGCTTGTCAAAAGTGGAATTAAGACTTATCTGGCCAAGAAAAATGGTAGTTTGGCTGTCATCAAGAGTTCCGAATACCAATTTCAGTTCAGTTATCACGAGGATCAGTTGGCATTAAAAGGCTTTTATAGTTTGTAGGCTACATTCCCAAGAGATGCATTGAACCTTACAAGGGCATGTTTATAGTTACTAAAAACATAACAGGAATTCATTCTCTTAAAGTTTTCAGTCCACATCTTTACCCAATAGTTTCCTTCCAAATCACTGTATTGTAAAGTTGCAGATGCAATTCCGTTTCCTGGAACTAATCACAAAAGGCGGGTGTTAAAGAAATCTGAAGCTTAAAAAGAAATGGTAAGCTCGGTTGGTGTGACTCAGTGATTGGGTGTCAACCTATGAACCAGGAGGTCACAGTTCAATTCCCTGTCAGGGCTCGTACCTGGGTTGCGGGCTTGATCCCCAGTGTGAGGTGTGCAGGAAGCAGCCGATCAATGATTCTCTGTCACCATTGATGTTTCTGTCTCTCCCTCTCCCTTCCTCTCTGAAATCAATGAAGAAAAAAAAAGTGTGTGTGTGTGTGTGTGTGTATATGCACATACATTTACATATATACAAAAGAGAATGTAAGCAATAATAAATGTTAATGGAAGGACCCTGAACCTTATAATATCCTGCTTCCCAGAGTTTATAAACTAGGGAATTTAACTCCAGAAGTAATTTCCCCCAATATTTGAGAAGCCTCCCTATAAAATCTATCTGGTCATATTCCTGAACTTTCTCTTTTAAAATATGTAGTTTCATTTTTAATGTAAAGGTCAGTATTATTATCATCTGCTGTTACAAAGTTACCTTTCATTCACCATTTCTGTCTTCCCTCAGGATTCATGTACTACTGTTTTGGGTACTTTTTTGCAGGTAATGTGGAACACGGCTGTGCACTCTGAATTCATGCATGATCATGTTGATTACGGATTTCAGAGCTGCGATGGTAAATTCAATTGGCGGTAAGTGTTCCCTCTCAGAGGGTTCTTTTTACAAATACAAATATTTTTCTTTCAGAATTAAATGTTCCACAAACTTTCAGGGGGCTATATTGTGGGAAAATATATATTACAAGTAATGGAGATATTTATGGCTTTAATTGTGGTGAGGGTTTCACGGATGTGTACTTACCTCTGAACTCATCAAGCTTTACCCATTAAATATGTGCATATACAGACTCACAACATCAAATGTCTGTTTTAGCCATTTTAACCAATTAATTGCCACATGTCCAAAACGGAAACCATCCCCACACGCCACAATATTTTGAATTTAATATAAAAAATCAATTTGCAATGAATATTATAAAAATAAATACATTACTCACAGTTCGGGTGTTCTTGAATATTTTCAGCTGCAAATTCTCACCAAAAAAATGATTTTAAAGTTGGTCAGGACTGCCACTTAGGGAAAACTTTTTTTTTATAGATGCATGTGGCATGTGGGGAAGGTCTGCCGCTTGCGTCTACAGATGCTTATGGCGTACAGTAGGTTAAGTTGTCAATTCAGTAGCATTAAGCATACTCATAGTGTTGTGCAACCATTATCACTGTCCGTTTCCAGAACTTCTCCACCATCCAAACAGAAACAGTGTTGTTCAGTGTACCCATTAAACAATACCTCATCTGCCCTGACCAGTTTGGCTCAGTGGATAGAGCGTGGGCCTGCAGAGTGAAGGGTCCCAGGTTCGATTCCAGTCAAGGGCATGTACCTTGGTTGCGGACACATCCCCAGTAGGGCGTGTGCAGGAGGCAGCTAATTGATGTTTCTAACTCTCTGTCCCTCTTTCTTCTTCTCTGTAAAAAAATCAATAAAATATATTTATAAAAAAATAAAAATAAACAATACCTCATCTCCCCTCCTCCCAGCCCCTGGTATCTCTATTCTCCTTTCTACTTTGTGTATTCCAGGTACTTTGTACAATATTTGTCCTTTTATGCCTGGCTTTTTTTACTTAGCATAGTGTTTCCAAGGTTCATCCTTGTGCTTGTGTCAGAATTTCAACTCTTTTAAAGGCTGAATGATACTATTTTATGTTTATTTACCATATTTTGTTTCTCTGTTCATTTTTCAATGGGCTTTTGTACCTTCTGTCTATTGTGAGTAATCGTGCTATGAACATTGGTCTGCGAGTTCGTGCCTTCAGTTATTTTGGGTCGATACCTAGAAGTGGAATTGCTGGGTCATGTGGCAGTTTTGTGTTTACATTTTTTTAAGGAGCTGCCATAAACTTTTTGAAACCATCAAATTTTTTTTTAAACTTTAGCAAATTCATTTATTTAACAGCTACTGAGTGGCAAGTGTGATTTGAAGATTATTTGTTCCCTTAGATGCATTCGACCGTTTAGTGCCAATAAGCTCTTATTGCTACCGTGCTAGGTACTGTGCCAAAGTAGCTATCTTTATCTTCTGTACAAAGAAAAATGTTATCGACATACCGTGGATTCTCCACAGAGTGGAGTAGGGGTTTTCCACATGGGGGAGAGCAGATGGACACAGGGAGGGGCGGCTGTCTTTAGAGACATTGACTCATGGGGTTTGTACTGACGGTGGGTGATTCTCTGTTCAGAGACAGATGCCCTAGTTACTAACTGATGGAGGAGAATCCTCTTTCCCAGCACTGACTCAGCTTTCACTGCAGGGTTATAAAGGAAAAGCGGGATGCCTATGTGAGCCGCCTGAACACCATCTATCAAAATAATCTAATCAAGGTGAGTATGCTGGGCTTTGAGCTTTGGGAAGTTGCTGTTTGTTGCTTGAGTATGCTGACAGGTCCGGCCAGACGGAAGCATAGCCATTGCCCATCTCTCTCATGGTTTCTGTTACTTCTTTTATGATTAACAATTCTGAGGTTGACCTGTCAGAGAAAGCCTCTCACTGGGTAGGCCAGCCTCTTTACTACAGAGAGGTGTGTCAAAGTTGGGAGACCAGGTCTCACCCGATGGCTGTATCTCGAGTAGATCTGCCTCTCCAATTTGTCACAGGAAGCCAAGCCCATAAGAGACTGAATATGCCAGTCAGGAGCATTATGTGGATGGAAACCTGCCATTGTTATTTGCTCAGAGCGTCCTCATCCTTGATGGCTAAATCTACTCAGTAGTCCAAGTTATGGTTCAGAAGGTTTCTTTTTCTATGAATGAAATCTCATCAAGAAAGTTGGGCAAAGATGGGTTTGCCTTTAGCAAATACCTGTTGTCCTTGGCTATCCTGAGGCTTTTCCCATCTTAGTTCTTAGATATCATACCTCTCCCACTGGGACTATGCCAGGGACATTGACAAATTTTGTATCATCTACTCTTTCTTGACAGCATATGTCTCATCACCCTTCATTTGCCTTTTTGCTCTCACTTTGCAGTTTCTAAGATCTGAATGTAACTGAGGTTATATTTAGATCAGAGGATTCTTTTTTTTTTTTTTTAATCTTTTTTATTGATTTTTAGAGCGAGAGGAAGGGAGAAGGATAGAGAGATAGAAACATCAATGAGAAAGGAACATCACTGATCGGCTGCCTCCTGCACACCCCCTATTGATGGATCGAGCCCACAACAAAGGCATGTGCCCTCACCTGAAACCTCTTGGTTCTTGGGTCAACGCTCAACTGCTGAGCCACACGGGTCAGGCTAGATCAGAAGATTCTTGATGATATTCGGGTCACTGTGATCTCATTAGCAGATTGTTGATAAGCCAATTTTAGTGTGAGTTACTTCTACAGATGGCTAACCTCAGGCATTTTTATATTGATTCTTATCATTCATTGGGTTTCTTTTTGGATGATGATATTTTCTGACCTTAATCCCCAATTCAAGGGGAAAGTATTTGGGGCCTTCAGTCCCCTAGGCACTGATGACGAGACATTTTAAGTCTATTAGACATGAGTTGAGATAACAGTTGTGATACTAAAACACCCACATAAGATTTTATTAAAAAAGTGGAGCTAGCTAAAGTGCAAAAGTGATAGAAAAATTACTCAAGAAACAGCATTTTTTAGCACTCACAAATCTTGGTGTGCCATATAACTTACCTTGATGTTATGGGGAAGGAATTCTGAATATGAAAGGAATCTTTCTATCAACTATCCTAGGAAATGAAAATAAAAATTTCATCAGTTCTTCCTCCAAACTGTTGTCTAGATTATTGCCATTTGATGCATACCCCTTTTTGGCTAGCACCCCCTAAGAAGTCACTACCTCCTGTAGGAAGGATTTTGTGGAGGCTTGTAGCTTTCGGCATTGATCTTGATTCACCCTGATTAAGCAAGGCACGTGCAGAGCAGGCCTGGAGGGGTGATTGCAAAAGAGGCAATAACTCAGTTCAGAACCAAGCATGTTCTAAAATGTTCCAACATTCTGTTCTGTAATCCTGTTTGCATGATGCCATTATCCTTGTAAACTGCCCACATCTGCATGCCAATACATGCATCATAGTTGGCAGAAACTTGCTGGCGATCTCCAGTCCCCAAGGGGAGGCTCCCCAAATGGAGGCTCTGGCTTAGTAAGAGCAAGCGGGAGTTTGAGTTCTCAGCATCTCTAGCCTGGACCTTCATGTAAGTTGGTGGTATTCTCCCCATTTTGTTTAAGAAAACCTGAAACCTCGCATTTTCCTGCCATGGCCTGAGTATTTCTCTTTTGCCTCTGCTCCCCTTTCCCTTTTTCCTTTTTTCTCTCTCAGCCCTCCGTTCCTCCTCTGACAGCATCATTCTTCATGGTGTTTTCATTGCAAGTGAGACTTTCCCCCTCAGGTCTTGGGGACAAAAATATCTTTTTCCTTGTGGGGGTGACTTGCATATTCTTTTTGGTCTCTGGCCAAAATAGCACCTTTATTTCTTCTTACTTGTACATTTCCAGCATCGAATGGTAACCCCCTTACCTAAGTATCAGTTAAACAAAAGTTCTGTAGAAACTCGAACATTGAGAGTTGTCTTGGCCTCAGCAGACCCAAACTCAGAATCCTCAGTAGAGAAAGGGAAGGCTCTGATAAGTGCAGCCGATGTTTTTGTTTCAGCTTATGAGCATTTTCATGTCGCGGTTCCTCTCCAGGCCAATATAGAAATCATCACTGGCTATGCAGTGTTCACCAGTGACCCCAAGCCCACAGTAGAGGTCAATGGGGAAAAGTACACTGCACCCCACATCCTGATTGCAACAGGAGGCGTGCCCTCGCATCCACAGGAGAGCCAGATCCCCGGTGAGTCTCCCAGAGGCAAATGCTTGTGGATAACAGCCAGGGGGAGTTTATCAGAGGGTGCGAGAGTGAAGCAGAGCCAGCAGAGTCTGCTCTTCAGAGCTCAGCAAATGTTTGTTTCACAGAGAAATTTGATAGTTATTTCGTCATCACTGCTCTTATTTCTAGAGGGAGGGGAAAAAAAAAATGTCTACCAGGGAAGACTTGGTTGGCAGCTTCCCAAGTGAGGACTTTTAAAAACTTGTCAAAGCGGAGAGCATGATGGCTAAGAAAGTATCGGTTCTTGTGTAAGATGTGATTATTTTCCAAGAGAAAGCTCAGTCTGTGTGATCCGTATTTCACTTTCCTAGGTGCCAGCCTAGGAATAACCAGTGATGGATTTTTTCAGCTGGAAGAATTGCCTGGGTAAGCTGGTGCCCTTCCTGCTCCCTCAGGCTCTCCTCTGACATTCTCCCACTCCACCCCCAGCCTTAAACGCAGGCTTTCCTGGTTGTGTTCTATCTCCTCTTTTTATGACATTGGGTATCTCATTCACTTGTACCCCTGATTAAGTAACTCAGGTCTTTCATGCCTTTGGTCAGAGTCCATTGCAGAATTTTAAGAACCAGAGTCAAACACAGGATGGTTCTGAAGGATAGTAAAGCCCTGAAACTATCTTCTGTCTGCAGCTTAATACAGCGTCAGTCGCTAATGTGTCTCAAATACCTGCTTCTGGTGTTCAGAGAAGCTAGTGCACAAATGAAGGCTCTGTCCGTCTCACCAAAATAGATTTTCAGAAATTGTGCTTTCTATGTGTTTGTCCAAATAACCTTAGTAAATGTCTGTCATGGGTTCAGATACACAGAGAGGAAAAATATAATGAGGAAGATATTTTCTCTAATTTGCAGACATTCTAAGTTAGAGGGATCCTCACTTCACTCATGAAAAGAGGCAACACTCAGGCACTGGAGCAGGGACCCTTTAGCTCAGGGACTTGATCTCCTTCCAAGTAACACCCATTCCGGAGTCAGCAGCTCAACTTGCTGCTCCCAGAGCGGGTGCTGCCAATCCAGCTTGAGGTCTTAATCCTGTGCTTTTATAAAGGCCTTCACGGAGCGGGGCGGGGATGACTAACAAGCCATGCCCACACCTTTACCTTCATTCACCTGAGCCACAGTTAACATGGGACAGGGGGGTTTCTTTGCGGTTCCATGCTGCAGTGAAATTGTCCTGTTGACATACGCAGACCCTGTTGACTCTGAGACAAGCAAATAGCCTTTTCAGACTTGCCGTCTGGGGAGCATGGAAACGTGTTACAGAACAGCCTTTTCCCCCTGATGATCCACCCTGTACTGTTTGGTTTTAGGGTTGAATGATGTAACACGTATGGTCATGACTCGTCTTGTTTGTTGGAAGATATAATTCAACCTGGACTCGCTCTCAGAGACATTTGATTATATAAATGTGCATTAAACATTTTACTTTATATTTTTGTTTTTCAGTGAACATTTTAAAATCATTTCTTAAACTTGCATTGCTAACAATAAATGAATTTAAATGAATTCGTTCAAATTGTACCAATGTCAATTTCTTAAGTTTTGACAACTCTACCATGGTTACGTAAGATCAATTTTGAAGAAAACTGGGCAGAAGTATACAGGACATCCCTGTACTAGCTTTTCAACTTTTCTGTAAATCTAAAATTATTCAAAAACAGGTTTGTTTTAAAATCTCGACCCTGTGCTTCCACTTTAGCCGCAGCGTCATTGTCGGTGCAGGGTACATCGCCGTGGAGATAGCGGGGATCCTCTCTGCCCTGGGTTCTAAGACATCACTCATGATACGACACGATAAGGTAAGTTCCATCCTTTTACCTTCTCAGTCCTTGATGTTAATCTTTTAAAAAACCTACAGTGAGAATTTTCTCTTATGTTGTCATTAAAAACCAGGGTGCAAAGCCTGTGGAGGTTGGCTGCTTTGTTCCCTGTGGGGCTGCATAGAAGCCATTTGAATTAGGCCTTATGTTCTTCCCAGCTACCAGCTGCTAGTTGATAATAATGATTTCGATTCTATCAAACTCGCTGGTATTTTTATAATGAAGTAATAGATAGTATCAAATGCCTTCAGAAGGAAACACATTTGATCAGTTTAATTTCTTATTCTGGAAACCAATTTTATACGATCAGGTACTATTTGGATTTTTAACAGTCAACTTAGGTCTTTGCATTAAAAGGAAAAATATCAAAAATATTTACTCGTAGATATTCATGGCAGCATTATTCGCAATAGCCAAGAGGTAGAAGCAATCCAAGTGTCCATTGGTGGATGAATGGATAAACACAAAGTGGTATCTATACTAATAAAAGGGTAATATGCTAATTAGACCAGATAGACCTGAGGTCTTTCAGACATCCTTCTGGACAAAGCCACAGTGGCAGGGCCGAGGCAGAGGCGGGTTAGGGGTGATCAGGCAGGCAGGTGAGCAGTTAGGAGCCAGTGGTCTGGAATTGCAAGAGGGGTATCCAACTGCTGGTTATCCCCCAATGGGTCCCAGATTGGAGAGGGTGCAGGCTGGGCACGAATTTTGTGCACTGGGCCTCTAGTATACATATAATGGAATATTATTCAGCCTTAAAAAGGCTGTTACAATGTGGATGAGCCTTGGGGGCATGATAAATGAAATAAACCAGTCATAAAAAGACAAATACTGTATTATTTCACTTCTGTGAGGGTATCTAGAGTAGTCAGACTCACAAACACAGAAGGTAGAATGGGGGTGGTTGCCAGGGAGCTGCAGGGAGAAGGAAATGGAGAGTATTGTTTAATAGCTACAGTTTCAGTTTTTCAAGAGAAAAAAAGCTCTGGAGATCAGCACAGCAATAGAATATACTTAATACTCTGGAACTGTATGCTTACAAATGGTTATGTTGGTAAATTTAATGTTATGCTTTTTTAAATTTTTATCACACACAACAAATAATAATAAAGGAAGGTCGTAGGTCATTTGCTCTAACCTCATGTTAAGGCTGAGAGAGGGTTTGTGAGTACTGATTAATATCAAAACTGACAGTCAGCTAAGGTCTCAGAAGCCCAGGCTAGTATTTTTTTCTGTTGAAATGCTGCCTCCCTGTTTGTCACTGAGGATAAAGTACTGCTTTGTCTGTTTTTTGATTACTTGTGACTTAGCACCATTGGGTTGTGGCACAGTATTGGCATTCCCAGAGGCATGGTGTGGGGCAGTAATAGGAGGGTGGGCCCAAAGATCTGCCTGCCCCTAACAAGTGTGTGACTTGGGCAAGTCATGTATTGCCTTTGGAGTAGGATTTATCCAATTCTTGGCCACTTAAATGCTATGATTCAAATTCTTGGTTATTTGAGCCAGTGGAGGGAGATGAGGGAAGCTGACCATGCTTGTCAGTGTGTACTCAGAGGAGTGTCCTCTTTGGCTTTGATACTTGTCATGTAATTGAGCCCCGGGGGATTTATGTCCTGAATGTTTTTCATAGGTCATGATGTATCCCAGCAAATTGGAAGGAAGGAGGAAGGCAGAGGGATAGCTAGCCTGAGTTTAATATAAATAAGCAAGTAAACTGCCACAGTCTATCAGCAGGGTGGTTAATTTCCTGCATTTGGAAAAGTGGCTTGTTTGCCGAGAACCATATCTACTTGGGCTTCTTGCCCTCTCCCATCTCCAATGCTCAGACTCTTTCTCCCTTTCCTCCCTGTCCCAGTATAACTCTATTCTAGAAGTAGCTATAATAACTCATGACCCCCCCCTGCCTTTACCCTGCCCAGGGTATGTTGCATATGTATTATCACAAAGATATGTCTAGAGAAAGAAAGAGGATCCTATGAGAAAAGAAAGTTGCTAGACAGTAACAACTATTATTTAAAGGAGTAGCCTCCCTAGGGCAGAAATGGGAGCCCCATAAGGACATTGAAATCCAACTGAAAGTAATATTGAGAGTTTTTTTTTTAAAGCAAAAATCCTGGTAGCAAAAATGTAGATTATTATGTCAATTGTACTTCTTATTTCAGTGATGTTATACTATAGGATTCACGTGGCTCCAAATTAGCTCAAGGCTGTGTGATTCTCATAGTCATGGAACTCCATAAGGGCAAGCAAAGAATAGCTATTTCAGCGTCTTAAGTGAAAATTAACAAATGATAATATTGCTTAATTCTGGGGATATTAGATACTAACGCTTATTAATGTAAGTGATAAGTGCTTTTAAAATTACAATTCTGCTTAAATTAATACTATCCATTTATTTATCCACTGTCACCGGGTTCTACAGGTTAATTACATACCTTAGGTTGTTTCCTTGTTTCCAGTTTTACCTGTCTTTCATTGTGTCGTCTTTTGTTTGAAAGAGGCTTGGTCAGATCTCATTAGATTCATTGCCTCCTTTAATTAGTTTAGCTGACTATTAAATCTACTGCATTATCAATTCCATGATCTCCCCTGTGATGAATACCATCTTTGAGGCTGCATACATACCTTAAGAAGAATTAGGATAGACTTTCACCAATAATGTGTGAGAAAATGTGGGTTTTCCATCCCCCTCCCCAAATCTGCCTTTCCCACTGAGTACCCATTTCCTCTTCCATCACTCCTATCATTCTATCAAGGTCATGATTGTCCTCTCTGTCATTATCACCATCACCGCCAAGGCCTCCATAAATATATTTCCTGGCATAGTGACTTACTGTTGTGATTTTTCAGATCTGAGCGTCTCTCAGTGTGTAGACTGAACCCTCATAAAAGCAGTCTCATCAGATATACCCCCCGTTTTCCAGAAGGAGTTGAACCCTCTCTAGTCTATTTCCCACTTCGTTTCTTCAGATTTCTTTTCTTTAAACCTACCTATGTGCTATTCTCCATCTGTAACCTGGTCCCATCTCCTTATCTTTATATGGACTCTTCTACGTAAGGGTCTTGCCCTACCCAAGTCATTGAGACCCGATGCAAATACCATGTTCTCCATAAAACCTTCCCTGTTTTCTTCTGTATAATTTCTGTCTTTTATAAATCACCTTATCTGTCCATCCTTTAAGTTAGTTCTTGGTCTGTCTTTTATTCTGATATTTTACGTTTTTGCATAGTAGAGCTTAATAAACATGTGTTGATAGAATGAATGATTTACAGTGTTAACCTCAGGTTAGCTTGCAAGAGTTGCATGTTTTGCTCCTCCACTGGAAAGGGAAGAGGGTGTCCATAGCCATATTTATATCCTCCTAGCACCTTTTAGAGTAAATCCCCAAAATAGACACTCAATGCATGTCTACTAATTTAAATGAATGATAGCATTCTGACAAAGACTAAGTGAATGATTGCTGAGAGAATATTGTTGTAACAGCAATGTTAAACAATGTGTAAATGCCTCCGAAGACATAACTTACCAGTTCCCTGATCTCCCACCTTAACTTGATATTCTGAGCTCAATGAAGAAAAAATAAATGCTTCCATAGATATGGGAGAGAGATTAATGAGCTTTGGTTCTGAGAATATGAAGAGGCAATTAATCGATGTGTCTCTCACACTGATGATTTTCTCTCCCCATCCTCCCTCCTTCCTTTCCATTCTCTAAAAATCAATGGGAAAATTATGTATCCTTGGGTGAACGTCAACAAAACAAACAAACAAAGGAGATAAGAGGGGGGATGATATTGAAATTTCCCTCCCAAATTTGTAGCATAAACTTTAATCAAGTTTTTTTCCTTTCCTACCACCATCCCTCTCTGCCTCTATTTGTACACAGGTACTTAGAAATTTTGATTCAATGATCAGTTCCAACTGCACGGAAGAGCTGGAGAATGCTGGCGTAGAGGTCCTGAAGCACTCACAGGTATGACCCCGCCAGGGCACGCTTACAGCCTTTAGTTGTCTGTCATGAATCTCACTCTGTGCTTTTGGCTTCACCCCATTAGTTTTATAAATAGAAATTCTTGTGTACCCCAGTCAGTTGATTCCTTCTAGTCAATTTCTAGAGTACTACCAATTCTTTTCTTTATTTTAAGATGCTCTATTTCTCCTTAATGTATTGATGAAGCCAAGGTATAAAATACTAGAAATCTGGTTGTGGAATTTAGTTCAGTTAGAACTAAAACGGATTCTTTATGCTTGGATGCCTTACTGAACATCCTTATTTTTCAGATTTATATTTGTTTTTCAGGAAATATGATTGTGGAATCTATTTTTAAAGCACACCCTTTTGGATTTTGCAGATGGAAAGAATTACAAAGTGCTTTACGCCTCAGGGACTCACCTAAATTTCAGAATTTTCCTGGAGCATTAGGCTTGTAAAAGTGATTATTTTTCCCATAGTTTCACTCTTTCGCCATAGGTCACATCAAGTAAAATAATAAAAGGAAATATGCTTTGTGAATGTGAAAGTGCTAGATTTGTGGTGGCATCAACATCAGAGTCACCTGAAACCTTCACTGAACTGTGCAAGGCCTCTGCTCTTCTGACCCGATTCTCTCTCCCCTTCCCCTCCCCCCTGCCCCAATTCTGCTTCTGAGTGTCCAGGAAGGAGCGGTGATTGTAGAGTATGAAGTTCCTTAGTGATGCTGCTACAGTCCATTTCCTCTTCCCCTTACTCCAGTTGCAAGTCACTGTGCTTAGATTTATGAGTTCAAATCTTGTCACAGTTTTTAAAGGTACAGTTTAGGATACTTTGTTTTTAGGCTGAAGCATTAGGAGGGTGACATGAACTGGCTTTTTCCGCTGTTGGCTAGATGATTTGGGGCAACGGAGAAACAGTCTTGGGTCCTAGGAGTTCTAGTGTTGGCGGCCTTGGAGCAGAAATAACTGTGTCAGCATGTGACATTCGTGTGTAGGATTCAGTGGGGATTTTTTTAATGTTAAGAATTTTCATTTCCTCGTTGCTTTCCTTCCTCCCTCCCCTACAAGTAACACACTTATTTGCCAACAGGTCCGGGAAGTTAAAAAGACTTCCTCGGGGTTGGAAGTCTCCATGGTTACTTCAGTTCCTGGTAGGAAACCCGTCATGACTACGATTCCAGATGTTGACTGCCTCCTCTGGGCCATTGGGCGGGACCCAAATTCCAAGGGCCTGAATTTAAACAAACTGGTAAGCCGATTTAATCTGCCCAAAGCGTTCTTGAATCTCTGAGTAGCCCTGTGTTCTTCCCAACCCACCCAGACCCCCAAAATTTTGATGGGTTCTATTGGGTTTTTTTCTCTTTATTCCTTGCATTCAGTTTGTCCCCAAACCCCATTGCTGCTTCGTTAAAGATTATCCTTTTTAGTGTCATCACCCTCGATCAGGTCCCTGCCACCTCTAACCTGGATTGTTGAGCAGCATCCCGACTGGCCTCTTTCTCACAGATTTCCTTTTTACTGTGATACTTGTCCCTTTAAAGCGCTGTAATTATTCCTTATGGTCTGCAACACTAATGCTGATGGCGGGGTGTATAAATCATCTGGACATTGTGGCACTTGGGGGTGGAAACTGATGTGAAGCTGATCTATCAGTGTTATACTTCGCATTCTTATTTGCGCTTTTAAATTTTGAAGGAAATTTAAATTTTGAAGGAAATCTAGTGGGGTAGCATGGGGAGTGGGTCTAACTTTGACCCAATTTTGAACCTTAGTTCTGTTACTTGTCAGTTGCATGGCCTTATTAAACAAGCAACATAATCACTCTTAACACTTTGTAATCCGGCATTTTCCCGCCAAATCGCGTGCTTCACTGTGTGGTAGCGTTCGAAACACTTTCCTTTGTGCAGGGGCACATTACAAAACTTGCACATGGACCTTGTTTCATTTCACTACGTAGTTTATGAGTGGCGCACACACGACAACGACCTAAGACATTTTTACTTTTGCTGGTTCCAACTAGAGGTTCCAATGTATGTTTCCTCATGTCCATGGACAGTCTCCCTGGTGGATCCGATTTTACTCATTTCCCGCAAAAAAAGTGTTAAGTTTGAATTGCTTCATGTAAATATCATCATATATAATAAAAGGGTAATGTGTAAATTGACCCTAACAGCAGAACCACTGGGAATGACTGGTCACTATGACACACACTGACCACCAGGGGCAGACACTCAAAGCAGGAGCTGCCCCTCGTGGTCAGTGCACTCTCATAGGGACAGTTCTGCTCAGCCACAAGCCAGGCTGATGGCTACCAGTACAGTAGAGGTGGTGGGAGCTTCTTCTGCCTCCTCAGCAGTGCTAAGTATGTCTGACTGCAGCTTAGGCCTGCTCCCCGCTGGCAAGTGGACATCCCCTGAGGGCTGCCGGGCTGCCAGAGGGATGTCTGACTGCCAGCTTAGGCCCGATCGCCTCGGGAGCGGGCCTACACCAGCAGGTGGACATCCCATCCCCTGAGAGTTCCCAGACTGCGAGAGGGCACAGGCTGGGCAGAGGGACACCCCCGAGTGCACAAATTTTTGTGCACCGGCCCTCTAGTGGGAAAATAATAGTGCTTCCCTCATTGAGTTGAAGAGAAGAATAAATGAGAAAGTGCATGCCAAGTAATTAGCTGAGATTCTGGCTTATCGTTTAAACTCAATAAATGTTAATCAGCTGCTGTTGATGGTGGTGATGATTTTTTTGAGATGCTATACTACTCTTCTAGTAATAATAGATATTTTACATGTTTGAAGTTTATACGTTTGATGGAGCCTCTGGAGAAGTATATAATATTTATATTTTATCTTCTAATATTAATATCTGTGATAATATAGATTCTTTTTTTTCATTTCTATAAAAGGTATAAAAAAATAAAATACCCAAGGAGATGTTTTCCTTATTTTTAATCTTGTTGTTCAGTGAAATTTACTGGAACTATTTTCCTGTTAACAAGACTGGTCATTCAGCGTTTCACCCTACTAGTGATGTTTGCCTTTGTACAGAGGTAGACATTGGCAGGTCCAGTTTTCAACTATATTTGCTGAATTAAAAAAAAATAAAGGCAAAGTCTTCAATCCCATTCAGTGTTAAGCTGTACATTTGCAATGCAGATGGAATGATTCCTATGTGTAGGTCTCGTCCACACGTTACTAACCTAATTGAATATTGCCACCAGCGCTTTGAGATGTAAGGATGAGGAAACCAGGAGCACAGAGGTAATAAAATAATTCATGGCTGTAACTCCGTGGAGCCAGGGACTAGGTTAATGCCTCATTTGTACTAGAAGTTCACATATTTGTTCATAAATAGATGGTTATACAAGGTCTTATAGCTAGTAAATGGCAGAGCTGAGATTTGAACTCAGCTCTATGTGGCTTCAAAGGCAATACACTCTTAACCACTGAGCTACCTACTTCCTACTTCTGTTCTGTTTTTCACATGGGAGTATGGTATGTACATCTGGGGTCTAAAAAACCGCAAGATGAGCATGACACATCTTGGGAGCAAAAATTTAACTCGTTATATGAGGTAGGGGATTGGTTAAAAGGAACAGCAATATGTTGTAGAGTAGAACATAAAATTTACTTGGATTTTTAAAGATAAAATGGTAAGCTTCAAGCAGCTCTGTTCTTGATGACTGCTTTGGGCCAAGCCCTTTTGAGGTGTGAGCTAGTGCACGTCAAGAGGAGTGCTGCGGGGGAGAAGGTTGGGAAGTACTGTCCTCACTGGGCTCCATGGGGACAGCAAGGATCATGTCTGCTAGTTGAATGATTCCTTTTCGTTTCACCTGCCAGTTGAGTTGTTCACTGCAAAGTCAAATCCTGCTAAAATACCTCAAAATTGGATAAAATATTTCCTTTTTAAATTAAGCAAAAGATACGAAGCACTCTAGTCTGCAAAGGTGCTTTTCATCCTGTGGTTGCGTCTTGTGGTTCTCAGAGATTCAGGCTAAAGCGGTGCCTAAAATGAGGTGGATCCGAGATCTGATCTGCCGTTTTTTTGTGGATAGACCAAATGTTTACATGATGTGCATTCACAACTGTAGGGGATTCAGACGGACGACAAAGGTCACATCATCGTCGATGAATTCCAGAACACGAGTGTAAAAGGCATCTACGCAGTTGGGGATGTGTGTGGAAAGGCTCTTCTTACTCCAGGTAATGTTTCTTCTTTTCTCGGGTAGGGAGGCTCTGTGTCTTGTATAAAACAGCTTTGCTGTTCAGTCAAATCAGCTATTTCAAAGCCAAAAGGATGACATGTTATATGATCAAAATGATAAAAAAAATGTATTGAAACAGATGTTGGTTGGGTGCCTGACATTTTATGAATAATACTCATTTTTGGTTTTAAAGCCCAGGCAGCATGGCTCAGTGGTTGAGCATCGACCTATGAACCAGGAAGTCCCAGTCAGAGCACATGCCTGGGTTGCAGGCTTGATCCCCAGTGTGGGGTGTGCAGAAGGTAGCCAATCAATGATTCTCTGTCACCATTGATGTTTCTCTCTCTCCCTCTTTGAAATCAATAAAAATATATTTAAAATAAACAAAGATGCTTAGTGAAGACAGACATTTTTATATTGATGATAACAGTCATCCTCTGAAGAACACTGAAAGTTAGATCTGGGCTGTGTGTGGTTGATTTTGGGAAGAAGTAATTCAGGGTGGCATTCTTACATGACTGTTTAGTCTTGATACAACCATTCTGACCCCATCCTCTGAATCTGTACCACAGCCTGCTTCCTGAGCTAACTGGCACCTTTTCAAGCTCTTCGTCCCACTTCTGTCTTTTAGCACCACTCCATCCTCCTCTGGGACCTCACCAGGCATTCCAAAATGGCCCTGGGTCTTACCTCAGAATGGAAATGGTTGTTGGTTCCATGCCCAGGTTGCCGGCTCTATCCCTAGTAGAGCGCATGTAGGAGACAGTCGATCAATGTTCCACTCTCTATCCCTCTCCCTTCCTCTCTCTCTAAAGATCAATGAAAAAATAGGTAGATAGATTGGTAGATAGACAAATAAATAAATAATTTTAAAAATAGATGTTAAAATGTTAGTGTGAAGTGAATATGGTTGTAAAGTAGAACCGAAGATGCTCAAAACAAATATAGGTTGCTCCATACATAAATATTGTATCACAAAACTAATATCCTCATTAAGTAGGTGACTACCAAATGCCTGGGAACCTGTAAATGTGTCTCTCTTTTTTTGTCATAATAAGCCACTATTAATTGCTAACTAAAGCATTGCTATGTCCTCATTATATTGAACTAGGTAGTATAATGAGCATTGGTATAAAGCTTTGTTAGAACTAACATGTTAAGCCAGATGAGCAAATGGTTAGAACAGTTCTGCTGTGTTAAAATGAGCAATAAACTAACCACTGATTTTAAAACTATCTTTGCAGTTGCCATTGCTGCTGGCCGAAAACTTGCCCACAGACTTTTTGAACGCAAACAAGATTCCAAATTAGACTATGACAACATCCCCACGGTGGTCTTCAGCCACCCCCCTATTGGCACAGTGGGACTCACAGAAGGTAGGTATTTAAAAAGGAAGGTCACTTATGGTTTCCTGGCTTCCACCCTTAACTTTAGAAAAGGGTCTGTCAGTTGAGTAAGTCTGTCTCAGCTCCCCAACTTACAGTCCTCTTTGGTTAGCCTCTGTCACAGTTCCAATTTCCTCCCCAACTACTGTACTTGAGAGTACAATTCCTTTTCCCCATGCCACCCTGTCTACCTCTTTGTTGTTGTTTTTTTATTTGAACTAATCTAATCTAATAAAAGAGTAATATGCAAATTGGCCCTCACTCTGAGACACCTAAGCCATGCCCACCAGCCAAGCCACACCCACCATCCCATCAGAGTGGCTGTATGCAAATTCACCTAGCCAAGATGGCAGCCGGCAGCCACGGAGCTGGAATAAGCAGGAGGCTTCTGTTAGGCTGGCTGGGCCTCTGCTCAAAGCAACAATGTTTCAATTATAGATGATAAATAACTCCCAGAAACCTGATTCCAGCCAGCCTGGCTGGGATGTTGGGTCAGTGGGAGCTGTGGGCAGCCTGAGCTGGAATAAGCAGGAGGCTGGCCCCAGCGATGGAGGAAACTAAGGTTCCTGTCTGCCTAGGCCGGCTGTGGCCTCCGCTCATGGCAACAAAGTTTCAATTATATAAGATAAATAAACCTCAGTTACCTGCTTCCCGCCTTGGGCTCAAGGAAGTGTTGGGAGCCTGGATTGTCAGGGGCAACCTGACCTGGGCTCCGGTTAAAGCAACAAAATATCAACTTTAGAAGTTAAATAAATCCTAGCCAGCCTCGCTGCAAACAGCCATCAGCCCCTCACCCATGCTGGGCAGGCACGCCAGCAGGTGGACATCCCCTGAGGGGTACCAAACTGCGAGAGGGCACAGGCCGGGCTGAGGGACCCCCTGAGTGCACAATTTTTTGTGCACCAGGCCCCTGGTTACAAATATAAAGAAAAATGATAACATAGTATAGAGGACTCTTTAATACCCTTAACATTTTTACTTTATCAATTTCTTTCCATACACACACACTTCAGTATCTCTTTCCCAAGACCAGGTCATCCCCTTACAGAAGTACAGTACAAATTTTCAACAAGAACATTTAAATTGATACAATATTTTCTCAATTTTAGACCTTATTCCAATTTAGCCGGTTATCTCAACTCATGCCATTTTTAGCACTTTTTTCTCTCAAGTCCAGCATTCAGTCGAGGATAACACCCTACATTTAGTTCTTCTACCTCTTTGGTCTCAAGAGATAAAATTCCTGTCTTTTATCTTTCACGACATCAATGTTCATTTTGTAGACTATCCCTCATTGTGGTTTTGTTTGGCTTTTCTTCATGATTGGATGGAGGTTATGTATTTCTTGCTCTTTGATGGGTCAGTGGAATTGTTTAGTTTTTGATAATGCTTTTTTCACCTGTACCTTTATAGGTGAGGCCATTTCTAAATATGGAAAAGAAAATGTGAAGATCTATTCAACCACCTTTACCCCAATGTATCATGCTGTTACCAAAAGGAAAACAAAGTGTGTGATGAAAATGGTTTGTGCTAACAAAGAGGAGAAGGTATGGGAAATACCCAGTAAGCTAAGGAGTGACTTTAAGGTTTGCAAGGATGGGGGCATTTTGGTGAGGTAGGGAGAGAGGAGACCAAGTAATTAAGCCTTCTCTGATTCAGCTGGTGTGGACCCACTTTTATCTGTCTGTGTACTGAGGTTCTTCATAATGTCTTTTTTAGAAAGAAGGTTCCACCATCAACATTAGGGGAAAGGTTGAAAACCACAAAAGGCTCCCCGTCACAGGCCAATAGGCCAGAATAGAAAGGAAGCTCAGATATATTGTTAAGTGTAAGAAATTAATGCAAAGTAAACTTAATATACCCAATCAGTGAAGTAGAGGAAGTTTAGTCAGTAAAATTATCTATTTTTAGTTTAACTTTTTGAGGAACTACTCAACTGTTTTCCAAAGTGGCTGCCATTTTACATTCCTCTCAGCCATGTGTGAGGGTTCCAATTCCTCCACACCCTCGACAACACTTGTTATTATCATTTTTATTATAGCCATCCTAATGGATATGAAGTGGTGTCTTATTGTGGTTTTGGTTTGAATTTGAACAGGTTGTTTTTTTACCCCAATATATTGTTAAATATATTTTTACTGATTTCAGAGATGAAGCGGGGGTGGGAGGGAGGAGAAAAAGAGAGAGAGAAAGACAGAGACATGAATGATGAAAGAATCATTGATCAGCTGCTTCCTGCACACCCACTACTGGGAATCAAGCCTGCACCTGGGCATGTGCCTTGACCAGGAATTGAACTGTGACTTCCTGGTTCATAGGTCAACATTCAACTACTGAGCCACGCTGGCCAGACTGAACAGGTTTTTTGAGAACAGAATTTTTGAAATAGGTTTTGTTTTGGTATTAGGTCAGCCTATTGGACTTTTCTACAAATTAAATTAAATTAAATATTGAAATGCAACTTAGCAATATGCTTTGGGAACATGGCTCCACAAGGGACAGTGGTCACAAAACATGGTCCCTGGCTTACAGAAGTCAAGGTCACTGCAGACTGGCAATGCAGAGAATCAGGCCAAAGTGAAGAAAGGAAGTGGGCTAATAGCAAAATGAAGGTCGCTGTTCCTTGACCTTGAATGTGCCTCAGTAGCCTAAGCTTTCTAGCTGTTCAATCAGCAGGGTCCCTCACTTATCTCTTCATATCTGTTATTTCCTCATACCATTTATTATTCATTCATTTGATAAACATTACCAGACACTCTAATAAAGACTAAGAACTGGGCCCTAGCTGATTTGGCTCAGTAGATAGAGCATAGGCTACAGAATGAAGGTCCCAGGTTCAATTCCGGTCAAGGGCACATGCCTGGGTTGCAGGCTCCATCCCTAGTAGGTGGCGTGCAGGGGGTAGCCAATCAATAATCCTCTCTCATTGATGTAGCTATCTCTCTCTCCCTCTCCCTTCCTCTCTGAACGCAATAAAAAAAATATTTTTTTAAAAAAGACTAAGAACTGAGATATGGAGAGGAATAATGTGACGTTCCTGCATCATCAGAAACTCTGGTGTTATAAATTCAATTTAGATTACAATATTTAAAAATCTTCTCTATAGTGCATATATGTAATACATGATTTGGGATTTTTTGTTTGCTGTAAGTTGAGATATACTTTTTATTAATTGTAAAAAGCACATAACATGAAATTTACCATCTTAACCATTTTTAAGTTTACCATTCAGTAATATTAAGTTCATTCTTGATTTCTTTTTTTTAAAAAAAATATTTTTGTGGCTAAATGTTAGGTTCTCTAACTTTGTTTTTCAATGGACTGGTTACCCTAAAAGTATTTGCTGGAAGTGAACATTAAACTCATAGTTTGAAAATATAGTGAGAAACCTCACTGGAAATGGTGAATTGAAACAAATGGCCCTTTATGGTCCTTTGTTCAATCATCCAACATTATGGACTGAGTGCCTCCTCAGGGCCATGTTTGTGCTTGGCCATAGGGATAGAGTAGGGAGCGCAAGCAGATAGGGGCCCCTTCACTTGGATAAGATGGACTGCAACTGTTCTGTCCCCCAATAAAAATAGAACATTGCAGTTGTGATAGAACCATGATGGAGAATTATAGGTAGTGAGAGATCATATGATAGTTTAACTTGGTAGGGAAAGAGGTATAGCTATTCAAAGAATAATGGGCTTTAACCCTTAAAAGAGGAGAGGGAAGATGGTCCAGACAGTGAACAGTTTGGGCAAAGGTGAGAGCAGGTGTGAGTGCTCGAGGGAGTGCTGTGTGAGGTGGGCTGTGGAGGGATGTTGAGGCAGCGCCGTGCAGGGGCTGTGGGCTGTGTCATCAGAGATGTAAGTTTCTTAGAGGTTTTTAAATACTAGGTATCTTTCTCTTTTGTTCCCCAGGTGGTGGGGATCCATATGCAAGGAATCGGGTGTGATGAAATGCTGCAGGGGTTTGCTGTTGCAGTCAAAATGGGAGCCACAAAGGCCGACTTCGACAACACGGTTGCCATTCACCCTACCTCTTCGGAAGAACTGGTCACGCTTCGTTGAGAACCCAGAGACTTGTGTGGCTGGCAGTTGGACCAGTAGGCCTTCTGAAATGAACCAAATAATCACATTTACTTAAACCGTTTCTATTTTATGTATTCCTTTATTATATCCAGGATCTCCTGATAGTGGAAAATTTTAGTAAAAAATCAAATGTGTTCATGTGATTGGAAATTTGTTATCTAAGATTGATTTTCACTTGATTGCTTCTCACAATAATTAATAAGTTTTTTTATTAACAACTTTGTTAGCTGGTTTTGTTTTTGTTTCAGCCTCTTCCCAAGTGTAAATCTATATGAACCACAATTAAAAATGTACTTGAATGCATATAGCTTACCACTTTTAAAAAATACGTTGTTTTTTTAATTTTAGAATAAGGGATGGAGGGAGCGAGAGAGAGAGAAACATCGATGTGAAAGAGAAACATTGATTGGTTGCCTTCCATGCACACACCAATTGGGACCCAACCTGTACCCTGACCGGAACCAAACCAGCAGCCTTTCGGGGCACAGGACGGTGCCCAACCAACGGAACCCCACGGGCCGGGGCTGGCTTGCCACTTTTTATAGAGGAAGATAACAGCAGCTGTTCACATTTAAATAATGCAAGTGCACAGAACGTTTTGTTGTTTTTTAAGCCAGGCCTGTGTTCCGCATGTTACAAAGCTCCTTCGAGGATGTGACTTTTCTCTAAAAACATAACACAAGAAGCCTGTCTCCCTCATTTTACTCTTTATTTTGTTTTAAATATTAAAAATTATTTGTCACTTTCATGAGAGTAAATACGTCAAACTTAGGAAAGGTTTGAGGAGGCTAGTCACATAAAGGAGGAACATTTTAGGAGTGATTCCAGGAGAGGGACTCAGACACTTCAGAAGCCCCTTTCTTTGCTGAGAGTTCATAGTTCCGTGAAAGATTTCAGTTTTTATATGTGTTCTTGTCATTTTATTTTTTTTTCTAAAACAATCTCCAAAAATTTGAAAATAAAATCAGTCTTATAAAATTTATTGTAATGAATGTATAAGTCACAGTTCATTTTCTAAGAACATTTCACATTTGGAGGATCAGATGCCAAAACCGAGCCTACCTTACAAAGGCCTTACCGCCTTATGGGAATGAAAAGAGATTTCTCTTTTATAAAGACCAGAGACTTAAAAGAAGCATTTACTAAATGTAATGGTTGAGTTGGAAGAACAGTCTAGAAATCACAGGTTTTGAGCATTTTATTTCCATTAGCCTTTTCCAGCTAGGTAAGCTACATTTCCCCATGGCGCTCGTTCGTAACAGTGCTACGGACCTTTCATTAAGCTTCTACTGAGTGTCTTTCTAGTTGGTGGTGGCCAGGTTGCTGCACTGACTTCAGGTAGGTCGAATGGCAATGAAAGAAGATTGCCCCCTTGGTAACTAGGTAATGTGATGATTGCAGCAAGAAAATAGGGTCTAAACTCCTGGACACGGATGAGACTGACACAGCCACTCCCCGCTCTTACCCACCAGCCTGGAGAGTGGGCCAGGGCTCCGGGCTTTGCTGACCTGAAGGTTTCTCGCAATGCCCAGGCCCCAAACTTTGGGTGTGACTCCGTAAAGAAAGAAGGACCCCGTGGTCACTTGCACTCTAGTAATGTATTTATTTATTTTGTCTCAGGTACCCTCTGTACTGTCTGTTTCTACAGGAAACCAACATGAAAGGAACATTTCCCGAGTGGTACACTTGGTTCTCATCAGCACAGTCTGTGTCGGCTGTGAGGTGATCTGGCCTAACAGCCTCATGGCATAAAGCGCAGAGGAATGTCAGGACATTCAGAACAGCACACTGTGCTACATCTGCCGCACTGTAATGCCTGGTAGATAGTTACCGAAGGTGACGCCTGGTACTTGCTTGCAAGTAACCATGCAGCCTAGGTAGAATACGAGGTAAAATTCCACACAAATAACTGCAATTCAAAGTAATGTGCTAAGCACAGGGTGACCATATGATTTGTGGACTAAAATGGAACACTTTTTGGAAGTGAAAGGGGGCGTATTAAGTAATTGGAACAAAAGGCACGAATTTGTACTGCTGCGGAAAAATGAGACAGTGCCATCTTAGTTATTAGAGAGGTGGATATATACATGTTCAGAAGAGGCAGCAAGTGCTATTTTGCTGGGAAAAGAAGGCTGCGAGAAAGCTTATTTAGGATTTGGAGTTTGAGGATGGAGGAGGAGGTATGGGCATGTGGCAGGTACAGTGAGACAGAGTTGGGCAAAGTATACGTAGGAAACAATATAGTTCGTTTGCTGTGGTTGGAGCATAGCGTGTGTGTGTTTCATGTGGAATGTTCTTCCCCACTTGTTTACCTGATGATGCAGTGATGTGTTACTGCACAGCCAACTACCTGGACACTTGGGAGGCTTTAAATAGAAAGCACTTTATTATTCTGTATCTTATGATCTTGTGGATCAGGAATTGAAGCAAAGCTCAGCAAGCAAGGATGACCCTTCTGTTGGTGTTGACGGACCACTTGGGAATATTCAACTGGTAGATGGACTGGTCTAGAAAGTCTAAAACAGACTCATTCATATGACACACTTAGGTGAGGATGACTGCAAGGCTGGCCTCAGCTGAGGCTGTCCACCGGGGTTCCTCCCTGTGACCTTTCCAGCATTGTGGTCTTGGGTAATCGACATAGATGGAAGCTCAGGGCTCCCAGAGATGATTCCAGGGTTTCCAGGCAGATGCTGCAAGCCCTATGACCTAACCTCAGAAGTTCTAGAACATCACTTCGGCCACATGTTATTGGTTAAGCAAGTCATGAAGGCCAGCCTAGATTTAAGCAGAAGTTAACGGGAATTTGTCTCAGTAGGAAGGTGGTAAAGACTTTGGGGCTAGCCCTAACTGGTTTGGCTCAGTGGATAGAGCGTCAGCCTGCGGACTCAAGGGTCCCAGGTTCGGTTCCAGTCAAGGGCATGTACCTTGGTTGCGGGCACAGCCCCAGTGAGGAGTGTGCAGGAGGCAGCTGATCAATGCTTCTCTCTCATTGATGTTTCTGACTATCCCTCTCCCTTCCTCTCTGTAAAAAATCAATAAAATATATTAAAAAAAAGAATTTGGGGCTATCTTTAATCACACACACCTGGAAATCTACTTATTTTACAGGACTTGGCTAAAACCACCTTTGTGAAGACTTCTTTA
>PVJC01005875.1:44844-57254 GCA_004026665.1 Murina feae | reverse complement strand
CTGCTCCGAGCCTCAGATGCGGCTGGGGGCAGGTCCCCAATGGTCACACACACACACTCATACACACACAAGGTGCCTGGCAGACTGGGGCCATCATAGGACATCCACTGAGGGGTCCCAGACTGTCAGAGGGCACAGGCCGGGCTGAAGGACTCCCTCCACCCCGAGTGCACAAATTTTTGTGCACCGGGCCCCTAGTATAATATATAATTTTCTAGATTTCCTTTCTCTGCAACTATTTTATATGCACTTAATACCTCATAGCACATGTAATTTGCACAGAAATGTCCTCCATTTTATACAAATTTGAGCAATTAAAGAGATGTTATTGACAAAATAAAAGACAAGGAAGCAGACCTTGTAGATCATCTAATTTAATGATTGTAACATTAAATGACTTAATGTTCCTAGGATTCCCTACAATGAGAAATGAGGTAAAGAACTGACTATAAAATGTCTAATATCCTTTCTGTCTTTAATGTTAACTTAAATGTCTACATCTCATAGGTAATATCATCTCTCAGTTGCCATTATCCTAACTTTTCTTCCACATGTTTTCAAGTGCATTTTACTTAAATTTGAAGATAAGCTCAGCAGCACAAATCTCTGTAATCAACATTAAATGAAAGGTAATATTTACCCCACACTTTAATTTCTTTTAGGTTCTGCAGATTTTTTAGTGGAGTATATAAAAATTCCATTTACAACATTAGTACACTGCCTTCCACTTAGTAGTCATACAGAAAACATTTTTCTGATCAAAATGAACTTAGACTGAAAGATTCCAAAGAGAAGGCAAAACTAAAAAAAAAAATCAATTTTTATGTTATCTAACTAGTATTGAAAATTTGTTTGCCATTTTATAAATAGTCAGTAGCTGTTTTCATATTGGCAAATTGAATGAATTCTTTAAAAAGTGGTTTGATGCGTAGTAATTATTTACACTAAATCAAATTTACTGCCAGAATGACATAGTATAGAATGCCCTTTATTTTATTTTTATCAACAGAGGCTGTGCAGGCTGGAGGGGAGTGGCAGGAAATATTCAGAGTTATGAGTGGCGGGAACCTGCAGCCAATATTACTCTACCCAGCAAAGCTATCATTTAGAATTGAGAGGCAGATGAAGAGCTTCACAGATGAGAAAGTACTGAAGGGGTTCATCACTGCCAAATCAGTAGTATATGAAATGCTGAGGGGTGTTCTTTGGGAGGAGGAAGAAGAAGAAAAAGGTAAAGATAGAGATTATGAACAACAAAGTGACAACAGATACATATCTATCAACAGGTGAATCTAAAGGTCAAGTGAATGGAAAGTCTGATTAGCAGAATGGACTGGTGAGTTTAATGGGATCGGGGGCATGGAGAGGGAGTGGGCTGGTAATTCTTGGAGGGAGGGGGATGTGGGAGGTGCAGGAGGAGACCAGATGGAAATTGTACACCTGTGGACGGGGACAGTGGGGGGGGGGTGGGGAGGGCAGGGAGTGAAGTGGGAACCGGGTGGGGGGGCTATGGGGAGAAAAGGAGGAGCAACTGTAATACTATGAACAATTAAAGATTTATTTTAAAAAAACAAAAAAACTCTAGGTGTTTCTTTCTGTTGCCTCCTTGCTGAAATAATATTCAAAGACATGCATTTGTTTTATGATTTATTGCCAATCCAACCATCAACATCATTTCATCTCACTTTACTGGCCTCACCTTACTTCAACCTGCTAATTATTTCCTGCAATCTGTTTTATTTATCATGAACAACTGACAAACAAGGTAACTAATTAATTTATGCATTAATTAGTTTTCCACCTGTGCTCCCTCCTAGAAAACCAAGAACAGCAATGCCAGGTAATTAAGATTAACCATAGCCCATTGCCTCTTCCCTGATTGGTTTTCTTTCTAACCCACATGTTCTTTGTTGCCAGATGTGTGTGGGAGAACCACGCCTTAAGAATAATTTCATTAAATCCTGGTCAAGTAAGTCTTCACTCGATTCAGTTCCAGCTTATTTTAAGCCAGTAATTTTGCCTTAGCCTAGACTCGAGAGTATCAGCTTAGGGAACAAGGGGTCCTGGTTTGATTCTGGTCAAGGGCACATACTGTGGCTGCAGGCTCCTCCCAGGCCCCATGCCACCAATGGATGTGTTTCCCTCACATTGATGTTTTTGTCTTTTCCCTCTCTCTTCCATTCTCTCTAAAAATCAATGGGAAAATATCCTCAGATAAGGATTAATAAAAACAAACAAACAAAAAAGAAAGCAATTTTTACATGTACATATAGGTATAGTAAAGACAAATAGTTATCAAGCAATAAGAATATTTTATGTAATATATGAGCAATATATATTAAGCAATAAAATTATACATATATAACTATATATTATATACACATATTCATACTGCTTATTTCAATAGTTTTCCTTTGAGAATAAAATACATATTAAAATTAAATTAAAGTACATATTTGGATTTTGAAAACAATTGAAGGAAAACTGCCTGTATTTAGAGTTCCTATGATCTAAACACAAGATGTTTGGGTTTTTTTCTCAGAGGGGTATGTGAGGGTCTGAGTGTGAATAATGAATGTATTTGCACTTGTAGAAATTCAGAGAACTGACTGAAATGTATTATATTTTAAAAACCAGTAATACCCATCCATTATAACCATTATAATAAGAAAATTTTAAATTAACCATAAAAGTTCTCTCCTTCCTCTATTCACATATCTCACAGTAGCCACTGATACAAGGTTATATGTAACTTCCAGAACTTTTTCCGTTTTACCTAGGAAGATGATTTTTAAAAAGTAGGTAGATCAATACATGCATAAATATCTTTATGTACATGTATGTTTGTGTTGTTTTTAACCATAATTAAATTCCCAGAGGCCTCTGGGAATTAACTTGTAGTATGACAAAATTGAATTTCTTGACTGAAGGAAACAAGAGCCGAGATCCATGTATAACCATGGGATGCTGGTTGCCAGGCAAGAACAGGGAAACCCAGTGTTTGGTTTGGGTTCTGAGGAAGAACTAAAGGAAGCCTGGATGGGTTCTGGACTGCTCGTTGCTTCTGAGGTGGGGTTAGGAGAAGTGGGACTTAGTAGGGATGCAAAGTTGTTGAGTGTAGCAGGTTACCTTTGGGGTATCCCCAGTACTAGGTGGCCACAGTAAAACAAGTCTGGGGGCCTCACTGGAAAGAAGCATTTAGGATCTCAAAGAGGGAGTCTCTGTGGCATTTTCCAGCTGCCGCATGACCTTGGGAGAGTCAGTGGTTCCTGGTCATTGGCAGCTGCCTGTATCTGCATCTGTGTATCCAGTCCAGCAGGAGCAGGACTGCTTTTTTCTGTGTCATCCAAACAGATGTTAATCACTCTTTCCCAGAGTTTACTCTTGCGAGATACATACTTTACACATGTGTAGATATAAAGTATACTCCATATAGTTTTAATCTACAAAATAGAAAATAAGGTCATATATGTTTTGTGCAATTTATTTTTATATTTAGCAATCTGAATTCACTCTTTTGAGTGGGTATATAAATGTCTATGTTGTTGTTATTTTAAATGGCAATATAATATTAAGTGGTAATTTAGTCCTTCACATTATACTTTCTGCAATTATTCAATATTTTACGTCACCCTGATATATCAGGGTATAGAGTGGAGATTCAGAGCTAGCTGCCAACGTAAGAAAGGTCCAAACCTGTAGAAAATTTTTATAGAAGTTTATTGGAGTCAAACTGATGATGACATGTGCCAGAAAGCAGAATCTCAAACGCTCTGGAGAATAACAGGTTTGCCCGTGTTTTTGTTTGTTTGTTTTTAATGTATTTGAAATTAAGGAAGGGGCTTAAGGAAATTCAGAGAAAGCAAGGTGGAGATTGGATTAGTAAATAGTTAACAAGATTATGTTAATAATCTCTTGAGGGTTAATACCTCCTCTGAGGGGTATTACTTCTAGTTTTTTTAAGGTATGTAACCTAGATGCACAAGAACAGTGGACAGGCCTCTTGGGTTGGGTTCAGTAGATTGGCGAATCATCTTGTACACCAAAAGGTGGTGGGGTCAGTTCCCAAGCTGTGGGTTCCTTCCCTGGTCCTCACACATGTGGGAGGCAACTGATCAATGATTCTCTCATCTCTCTCCTCTCTCTCTCTCTCTCTCTTTCTCTCTCTCTCTCTCTCTCTTTCTCTCTTTCCTCTCTCTATTTTTTTTTAATAAAAAAAAATAAATAAAAATGAACAATGGTCAGGACTGGTTTAAAAAACTTGTCACTAAAGAATTTGTAAGCCTAGGGTGTGACTGTGCACTATGACCTGCCCAGTTAGGAATTTATGATCGCATCCCCTGTGATGTTCCTTTCCAAAGAACCCCCTTCCCACATAACCCAGCATGTGCTTCCGTGCTATGCAGACTGTTTTAGCTGCTGCCTGTGGAGAAATGTCTAGCCCTTCCTTAGCTACCTAAAAGAACTTGAGTTAGGGGCCCTTCCCATAATGAGAAGTAATCAGAGATAAAATTTTTGACCTGTCTATAGGGCAGGACTAACTTTTATTTACTAAACATCTACTCTTATTATTCTGCAATGGGGTCTTTGAAGCTCTTAAGGCACCTTACCTCATCTCTAGCGCAGAATATCTTATTTACCTATGTTCCCTCGATGTCTCTGAACCTCTCCTGCATACGGGATCTCTGACTATCTTCTGCATGTGGCCTCCATATATGTGTGTGTGTGTGTGTGTGTGTGTGTGTGTGTGTGTGTGCTAGTGGCCCTGTGCACAAAATTTGTGCACATTAAAAGGGGATTAATTAGAGGAAATATTTTAATATTGCTATTTGCCCTTTATGATAGAAGTGTTAGAGAAGAAAGAAAATCAGTAAAATGTGTATGAAAATCTTTCTCCTGTCAGAGTCTGGGGTGCACTGCAGGACCAAGACTCATCCCCACCCACCCACAGTGCCTCAAAATCACGTGAGAACCAGAACCAGCCATCCCCACTCCTATTGGGCAAAATCCAGACCTGGCCGGCCGCACCCTTGTAAGCCCTGCTGGGTGGGGGGTACAGCCTCAGGGCCCCTGTCAAGCCCTACAGGGTGGAGGGGACAGCCTCAGGTCCCCTGTCAAGCCCTGCCAAGTAGGGGGCACAGCCTCAGGTCCACTGGTGCATGCTGGGGAGGAGGCACAGCCTCAGGTCCCCCAACACACCTTATGTCCCCCAGTCCGGCACTGGGGCAGGGTGTGTGGCCTGAGGTCCCTTGGCCCAGCGCGGGGGTGGTTGGCGTGGCCTGCAGTCCACCATCAAGCCCTAACAGGTAGGGGATGTGACCTGAGGTCCCCTGTCAACATTCACTGGGCAGAGGATGCGGCCTGAGATCGCCCATCAATCCTTGCTGGGCTGGGGGGTGCAGTCTGAGATTTCCTGTGAAGCTCCACTGAGCAAGGGGGTGCAGCCTCAGGTCCCCACCCAGCGCCAGGCTGGGGGAACAGCCTCAGGTTCCCTGACACCAAGGTGGGGGGCATGGCCTGGCATCCCCTGGCCCAGGGCAGGGAGAGCAGTCTGAGGTCCCCCGGCCTAGCACTGGGGTGGGAAGCATACCTGGAGGTCCCCCATTAAGCTCTTCTGGGCGGTGGGGCATGGCCTGAGGTTCCCTGTCAAGCCTCGCTGGGCAGGGGGCATGGCCTGAGGTCTCCCAGCCTGACACTGGGGCAGGGATGTGGCTTGAGGTCCCCTGTCAAGCCCCACCAGGTGGGAGTTGTGGCCTGAAGTCCCCCATCAAGCCCTGGGGCAGAGGGTGTGGCTTGAGGTCCCCTGGTCCAGCACTGGGGTGGGGGGCATGGCTTCAGGACCCTTGGCCTTGTGCCGGGACAAAGGGCCTGCCCTGAGGTCCCCCATCAAGCCCTGCTGGGTGGGAGGTACGGCCTGAGGTTCCCCCATCAAGCCTTGTTGGGCAGGGGCACGGCCTGATGTCTTCAACTTGGTACCAGGATGAGAGACATTGCCTGAGGTCCCCTGTCAAGCCCCACCAGGCAGGGGGTGCAGCTTCAGAGGTCCTCAGCCCCAGCCCAGAGCCACACAGCCTCAAGTCCCAGCTGATTGATCCTTAAGACTTGTTAAGGGAACTCAACCTCTGCTGTGGGCGTAGCCATCTTTGTGACAGTGACGGTCAATTGGCATATTCCCTCTTTACTAGATAGGAGATATCAAATCTAATAAAAGAGTAATATGCAAATTGACCCTCACTCCATTACACCTAAGCCACACCCACCAGCCAAACCATGCCCACCAGCCAATCAGAGTGACTGTGTGCAAATTAACCCAGCCAAGATGGCAGCCGGCAGCCACGGAGCTAGAGAAAACAGGAGGCTTCTATTGTACCAGCGATTGAGGAAACGGCCTGTTCAGGCCACTCAAGGCAGCAAAGTTTCAATTATAGAAGCCACGGAGCTGAAGCAAACAGGAGGTTTCATTTCACCAGTGATTGAGGAAACTGTTTGCGTAGGCAGGCTCTGGCCTCCACTCAAGGCAACAAAGTTTCAATTATAGAACATAAATAAACCCCAGAAACCTGATTCCAGCCAGCCTTGCTGGGATGTTGGGTCAATGGGAGCTGTGGCCAGCCTGCAAATAGCCATCAGCCCTTCCCCCAGGCTGGCCAGGCACCCCAGCAGTACCCCACCCTGAAGGGGATGTGGCCAGCCTGAAAACGGCCCTCAGCCCCTCACCCAGGCTGACCAGGCACGCCAGCAGGTGAACATCCCCCGAGGGTCCCAGACTGTGAGAGGCCACAGGCCAGGCTGAGGGGCCCCTCCAAAATGCATAAATTTTTGTGCATTGGTCCCTAGTGTACAATTTGGTTATTTTCTCTTGCTAATCTGTCTCATATCTACTTTATTATTAGAGCAGCCAGAAAGAACCTTGAGGATAGAGGAAACTTTGTTCTTCCTCCATAATCCATATAAACATTTACATGTAATTATTATATACCGTACACACACACATAAACAAGTATACATATATTAACTCTTCAGCATTTATTTTAAGTTATAAATTTCTAGAAAAAAATTACTAAGTGAAAGTATATATATACGTATACATATATATATGTATATATGTATGTGTATATATAAATTCTGATTAAAATTTAAAAGTGTTGAAGCTATTATATTTCCACCAAACAGGAGTCACTCTTTCCCCATATGCATACCAATATTAGATTTCATAACTCCTTTAATTTTTGAAATATGATAGTCATTAACATAATTTGAATTTTTGAGCACTAAGAAGTTTAGCACATTTTCATGTTTATTATTTATTTGCATGTTTTCTTCATCCACTTGCCTTTTATATCCCACCAAAGAAACTTGAATTTCACAGAGATAGTTCGAGTAGACTCCTTACTTCCTGAACAGTAGAGAAATTTAGATGTTCAAAGAAGAGAACCTCAGATCAAATACTAAAATTCCATCTCTGTGGCTTGTCTTTCACTGACCATAACCAGAGGCAAAGCTCACTGCAGGATGGATGCCAAGAACAAGGTGTTCTAGATCTGATTTCACCACTGACTTAGAGTGCAAATTCAGTTTCTCCATTTCAGAGTGGACCTGCTATAAATTGTTTTACATAACAGGAAACCATATGATAAAATAAGATTAGAAATGTGACTTGATTCTGTGATGATATATTTTAATTATTTTAATTGTAGTTGCTATTCTAAATGATGTATCATTGTATTGGGTACCATGCCATAGACCTAATAGGAAGCTCTAAAATTCTCAAACCAAAGTCATTTTATATAAATTGAGTTTGCTCCCTGGTTTATCGCACAGTAAGTTCATATGGTTGTCTATTTATGAATATTTTATTTAGTAAATTCATATTTTATTTGTTCCAATACTGAAATACTTTTATTATTATAAATATAAATAACTGATTATATATATAACAATTGTGTAAATGTATAAAACAATTAAATAGTAAATTGAATACAAACCTGTCATTATACTTAAAAATGTTCCTTTGCAACTAAACTATTTTTTTTTCTAAATGACTCAAAATTCAGAATGTTAAGTTAAAAAAATCATACTATGATTTTTACTAGATTTGCATAAAATCTAAAAAGGGAAGAGTGGTTTATCATATTTAATTTTTCCATATGTGGATTTGGTATTTCTCTCAATTTTAAAATCTTCTTTAAAGTATTCAGCAAAAGCATTCAGATTAATTCAATTTAGAAGAGTTTTTGTTATTATGAATTCCAAGCATTTGTTGTTGTGCTTGTTGCTCCTGTTATGAATGGAAACTTTTCCCACATTATGTTGACTAACTGATTGGTGTTTACATAAGACATCAAGTTTTGTACCTTTATGATATATGTAGATAAAACCAGATCTACATTTAGTTCCAACAGTTTGATTCTCTTGAAATTTTCAGGAAGAAAGTTTTGTCGTATACAAATAATGGTAATTTTATATTTTCCTTGCTGTTAATTATACATGTTATTTCAGCTTTGTGCTTTATTTCATTGCTAGATAACCCATAACAATATTGAACAACAGTGGGCATCCTTTGCCTCTTTTTAATGGGATTGCTGCTCTACTTTCAAAATTATAAATCATCTTCTGTGTTTATTTTAATGATTATACTAAAATTCTTTCTACTTTTTTCTTTGTCCTGGAAAAAAGGTAAAGCATGGCAATCCCATCTAATGTTTAAGTTTGAACGTTCGCATTCCTAAAACTATCAGTCTAGTGCTGTCACAGGGCTTAGAGTTCCTGAGTCACCTTTTACCTGCATTGGTGCCTTTAGTCAGCCTTTTTCTTTTACCTAAGATGGTGTTCCTTGTTAGTTTCTGTATGTCCTTCAAAAGGAACCTCTGCACTATCACCTCCAAAAAGCCTCCACAGACAGGTTGTTTCCCTTATCTAGTCTGAAACTAGAGCAGAAAAATCTCTGCATGGGCCGAATCCTTTTACAAATAGTCCTGCAATTAGCGCAGGACTTTGATTTCCATATCTGTTCCTACGTTCCATGGCCGCTTTGATGAAAGGGGCTTCATGTTATTCAATGACACCCAGCGACAACCACAGTACCAGACAAAATATTTTTAAATTATTTGTAGAGCAACAAGTTATCATGACAATGATATGTCAGAGTTCAGAAGGTGATTCAAATATATAATATACCATTTGTTAAGCAGTTCCACTCTAGTAGGTACAATTCATCTCTCTTTAGATGGTTTGTATCCCAACTTCTCACATTAATGAAAGAGGTTTTCATGAGTTTAGTACTTACAACATGCTCTGTGCTTTGGAAAAATAATCAAACCCTCATGACAAATGAATAAAAGCATTATGATTTTTTTATATTCCATTTATAAGTGGTAAGTGAGACATACATTATTTTTTTCACTTAGCATAATCCCACTTAGCGTTCATCCATGTTGTCAGAATTGGCAGGATTTATGGCTGAATAATACTCCATTATATAATAACTAGAGGTCTGTGCACAAAATTTGTGCACTAGAGGGGTGTCCCTCAGCCCAACTGGCACCCTCGCCAATCTAGGACCCCTCAGGGAATATCTGACTGCCAGTTTAGGCCTTATCCCTCAGAGATCGGACATCCCTCTCACAATCTGGGACTGCTGGCTCCTAATCAGTTGCCTGCCTACCTGCCTGATCGCCCCCTAACCACTCTCCTGCTGACCTGATCACCCACAACTGCCCTCTCCTGCCAGCCATCTCGTGGCGGCCATCTTGGGATGATGCAAGGGTGTGAAGGCCACCTAGGCTTTTATTAGTATAGATATTTCCATTATATGTATACATGTAACTTTTTTTTTTACCCATTCACCCATTGGACACTTAGGTTGCTTCTATGTCTTAGCTATTATAAATAAGGCTTAAATGACCTTAAGAGTGCAAATATGTTTTCAAAATAGTGTTTTTATTTCCTTTGGATAAATACCTAGTAGTGGAATTGCTGGATTAAATGACAGCAATTTTTAATTTTTTGAGGAACTTTCATACTCTTTTCCATAATGGCTACACCAGTTTCCATCCCAACAGTGCATGAGCATTCCCTTTTCCATGCATCGTCACCAATACTTATTATTTCTATCTTTTTTTATAATAGCCATTCTAAAAGGTATCAGTTGATATCACATTGTGGTTTTGATTTATATTTCCCTGTTGATTAGTGATGTTGAATACCTTTTTCATGTACCTATTGGCTATCATATGTCTTTGGGAAAATGTCTATTCAGATCTGCTTATTTTTTAATTGAATTATTTGGGGTTTTGTTGTTGATAAACATGATTTTGAACTTATAAATATGGAAACAGGGGTTCAGAAGGTCTTTGTGATTAGAGAACTTGGAATTGAACCCAGGTTTTTTTCTGAATTCAAAACTCAGTCTTGGAACCCCTCTGCTATACACTCTTACTCTAAATAAGGCAAATTTTACAACCAAGCAAACAACTGCTCAGCGTTCACAGAATAAACTAGTGTAGATAGAGGTCTAAAGAAAACCTCTTACTAGTAAGTCCTTGGGATGTGAGAGTGCACAGCCAAAGGCAAACAACATTCATGATAAATATATTCTTGGAGGTTGTATAGAAATTGTCACATACTGGGCTCCAAACAAAAAAAGCTGAGATAATATTAAATCAAGTGCATCACACAAAAGGCTTTCATTTGTGAGGCTAAACTACTACCCCAGAAAAATTTTTTTTAAAAATTCTATTTAAACCCTAGCTCGTTTGGCTCAGTGGATAGAACATTGGCTTATGGATCAAAGGATCTTTGGTTTGATTCCAGTCAAGGGCACATGCCCGGGTTGTGCACTGGTTCCCCAGTGGGGGGCACGCAGGAGACAGCTAGTCAATGATTCTTTCATCTTCGATGTTTCTATTTCTCTCTCTCCCTCTCCCATCCTCTCTGAAGTCAATAAAAATATCTATTTTTTAAAAATTCTATTTTAAAAGTTTCTATTTTAACTTCAATAGGTGCATGACTTAAAGTAAAATTAACTTTATTGTCTTTCTAAAACCTACACAGGAGATTCTTATTAAATCCTTTAAAACCACTATTCCAACTGTGAGAGACAGAATTGCCCTGGTACTATTTAAAATTGACCTAATATTTGGGTTTGAGACTGAGTCAGGCAAAGGAAACTTATCTTCTCAACAATTCAGTTTTGTTTTTAATTGCCAGTAGGAATGAAATTGTCTTATTTCAGCTGATCTTCATATTTTTATTTTCTCAACATAATCCCATTTCTTCTCTGTAAGGTAACTGCTTTTAAAACAAGTTGGATTTTCTGCCAGTCAGTAAATTAACTGAAATACCACTATTTTTCAAGTTCATGTTCTTTCCATTTTTAATTTGCTACAGAATATTTTCCCCCCACTAACTACTTCTAGCACTTCCTAGGAACAGATGGAACTTTGTTGAAATCTTTGCTTGGTTATTTTATTCCACCTACTCTTTATAGAAAATGAGAATAATACTGCTCTTGAAGCTATTTTACATTATTTTATCTCCAGTGTATGATGTCCTTCTTGTGTTTTACACATGCTAACTTTCTTAGACTTTACTTTCACACTCAGACTGCATCTAAGATTCTACTATCTACTTAGTTATTATCCTCGACCTGACCGCAAATCCTCAGAGGAACAAAAGATTGTCCTGTTGGTCAGATTCAGATTTAATCCCAGCCTTGTCTCTTTTAATGGAGCTAAGTGAAAATGTTTAGCTTGGGGAAAACAAGGCTAAGGGAATGAAAGATATTTTTAAATATGTAAAGGTTGCCATATAATAGAATAGGCTCATTCCATGATTCTGGAAAGTTGGTCAGGAAGCAATTTATATATATATATATATACTAGGGGCCCGGTGCACAAAAATTTGTGCACTTGGAGGGTGGGGGTCTCTCAGCCTGGCCTGTGCCCTCTTGCAGTCTGGGACACCTCGGGGGGGATGTCTACCTGCTTGGCATGCCTGGGTGAGGGGCTGAGGGCCATTTTCAGGCTGCCCACAGCCCCTTCAGGGTTCGTGCACTGGGGGGTGGGAGGGCTGGTGAGTGCAGGCCTGGACGTTTCCCACCAGAGGGCCCACGATTGCACATGCCTGGTGGGCCCCCACTGCTGAGGGGACACACCTGGCACAGAGCTGGGTGGCAAGCCAGGGGCGGACGCTGGTGCAGGATCTCTCGGTGGGGCCCTGCTGCTGAGCAAACACACCAGGGGTGGAGCCGGGCAGTGAACTGGCTTCGGATTCTCCGCACTGTGCAGCAGACGCTCCCGCATACCCTGTGGAGGCCCCTAGGGGGCGGATGAAGGTAGCAGATCCTGGACGGATGTTCCTGCACACCCTGCGGAGGCCCCCAGGGCACAGTCAGGCTGAGGACCCAGGAC